>APFE031057436.1:70114-171336 GCA_000404065.3 Pinus taeda | reverse complement strand
GAGTGTTGGGAAGTGCTTGATAAGGTACATTAAGGATAGGGGAAGGTGTATGAACATCAGGAAACAAGTTTTTCCATTGATTTGACCGTCCAAGAGAAACTGGCTTCAAAACCCTGGGAGAAGGAAATGAACTTGCCAAGGCACAACTGAAGCATGAAAAAGATGTAAAATGACTCATTAGACACTGACATGATAATGAAAACCCTATGAATGATGATAGACTCAGCTGAATCATGACCTGGATTGGCATTTGGGCAATTTTGAAAAGAGTGAGAGCAAACCCTAGACCTAATGTCTAGTGACCAAATTTTGCTTGAAAACTCTTTGAAATGACAAAATTTGACCTTAACACTCTGAAACCACTTTGTAAGAGCATATTTGATCACTGGACAAAGGCTGGAAAGACTGAAACTAACAGTAAAGAGGGTAAATATGGTTGTGAGATGCGATAAGGTGTATATGAAGTAGGATATTATTTCATAGGTGTAATATAGGAATAGTGAGAATGATTTGACCCCCTCCATCAATGTTGCCAAGGTTGAGGAGATTGTCCATATTGAAAGTGATTCACACACTGCCAAGGTTGAGAGTGATTTTCATTATGATAGGAATATGGTGATGCATTATAACCATAAAAATGTGGTGGAGGTTCAAGAAACATACATGTACCTACCTAAGGCCAAATTTTCCATGCTCCCATGGCATGCAATGGCTCAAGTTTGGATTTCTCTCCTTTGAATGTTGCTTTCTGTCCCGGTATAGAAGGGAACTCCTTGATAGCATGTTTTCCTGCACAAATCACACATTTATTAGCACCTTTAAAATCAACAAGACAATCTCTTAAAAGATGTTTTTTCATATACTTTGGACAATAAATAGACAACGAATCTTGTTCTTCTACCAATTTCTATTGAAATTTCAAAGAGTTTATTTGTTTGCTAACGACATTCATAATTTAAGTTTTCATGTTGTCCATTTTATTTTCCAAACCAATGATCATAGCATCTGTAGATCCAAGTTCTTTTATTTCTACTTCAACTTCCTCTATCGGATCTAGATTTATTCCGTGAGAGCTTCCTGCACAAGTCACAAATTTGATCAAAAGATTTTTGAGAAATATCCCCTTGTCCTAACAAATTCAAATTATGTCTAGAATATTCAGTAAGCCCATGTAAGAACAAGGTTCTAATAGTACTTATGCCAAATTTATGTTTTTACCTTTGGAGGATGTATAGAAACCTCTCTAAATAATCTTCCAAGATCTCATCATCACCTTACTCAATAGTGAAGATCTTGTCCTGTATTTCTCTAGTTTTACAATATTCATGATATTTGGTCAAAAAGACTCTCTTCATTTGGTCCCAAAAATTTATAGTATCTCCTCCTAATCCCATTAACTAGCGTAAGGCTGAATCCGTGAGAGTTGCAAGAAATAACTTTAATTTCTGGGCATAATATATCGAATTCAAACATAAAAGAATATGGATCCTCATGTATCTTAACATGGAAATGAGGAAGAGCTGATGGCAGAATATTCTTCATTTGTATAGTTGTTCCTGAATTCACAATTGGAAACCCAAAGGTGGAGTGTTCCTCATTTACCCGATTCTTGCCAATCGCTTCAACACAGTGCTCGTTTTCTGCCATTTGCGTAACTCCAATGGAATAACTCCTAATGGAATCAGAAGGTTGACTATGGTTTAAATTAATCTTTTTATCACAACTAGTTTCCTTCTTCCCCTTTTTGGGTTGTGTCACACTCGAACTATTGTTTCCAAAATCCAAGTGGACAGTTCCTATGTGGTGGGTCCGTGTCCATTTGGACTTTCTACCTGCAAAAGAAGGCCCAAAATGAGAAAAATCTTCAGATTTATCGGTGTTTCTTTGGCCCTTGTTGGGCTTCAGACTCCTATCCTTTTTAGGCATTCATCTTAAAATAACCAAAAGAATGACAAAACTTCAAAATTACAGCAAAGAAAAAAAATCTCAAATCAAATGTTGTAAAATAAAATGATCAACACTAAGAAAACCTTCAAGCAATAGAAGCACATTGCAGAAAAAATAATAACAAACCTACCCCTACTGCAAAAAAAAAATTAGAAAGTTCTTACCAATCTTATATGCCTCCTTGGCAACAACGCCAAAATGTTGGTTGCAAGAGTTGCAATTCAACAATCCCCTTCAACACTTAATTGTCAACTTGGGGCTACGCAAGCTTAGAGGCATAACACAGGAAATGCAAAGATTAATTGTATATAATTTCATCAAATTTGTTCCTAACTTCCCTAATTATATTTGCAGAATCAAAGAATTACGAACAAAATAATACCAAAAGAATTCCGATGTTGGAATCAAAAGGAAAATACTTTCGTAGAAACTCAATGCAAGGAACTTCAAATCAACATAAACAATCATGATCAATGAAAGAGAGAAAAGCAGATATATGAGACTAAATGTCAGTGCAGTCATAAGACATATAAATGATTAGGCTATGAAGTGCAGTTGTCTTTGTCACAAGTTTTCCTTCCTAGTCTAAACCATCGTTCCTACACCACAACAACGTTCATGTACTAGAAAAGAGTTCCTACATTGGAACGATATTCCTGTACTAAAATTATGTTCATGTTCCGGGAGTATGTTATGTTCTTACACTAAGTATTTTGACTCTCATACAATATTTCTGAGTTCCTGTACTAGGGTACTGTGTTCCTGTACAAGGGTATCAATTCCTGTACCGAAACAGAGATTCTTGTACTAGGAAATCAATATTCTTGTACTGAGCTTCCAAACCTTTTGCATGAAATGTAAAGTGTGCTAACTAGAAATTAACTTGCAAGGAAAAACATAGCAGAGAAATAAATGCATATAACCAAGAAGACTCCTTATCTAATCATTCATTCGAAAGTGAAATGTACTTTCAAAGCCAAAGGGAATCTCTATTGCAGCAGAAACTTCTTCATGTGGAAATGATCATTCATTCTATATACAAAGCACTCTTTTTTCCTATATGACTATCATGAAATTAACCAAATCTGAACTTTTACTTAATAAAGGTTTTAGTTCAAAGGGCCCTTCACCAAATTCCATTCTTGCACTGATTTATTCCCACAAGAAATTAAGCATAAACACAGAACCTCATTACATAGACAACATTTCATTAATGCTTAGGAAAGTGTAAGTAAGTCAACCCTAAGTTATAGAAAACACACTTACATAAAACACATTTGCATACTGAGGAATGAAACGTATTTTCATTAGGGAAATAAATGTACTTGCATAAATAAACACATTGGAAGAAGCAACCCTCACTTGCAGAAATAAAGCATAAAGGTGCAACCAAACAGAAACACTTTTTTGCAGAAAGGAAACCACTCATCAAAGGAAAGAACTGTTATTCAACCTTCAGTAAATGAACACACCCACACTTTCACACCTCAGATCTGAGTCACACAATTAATGAAGAAAGTGAATATTTGTTAGCTACATAAAAGAAATGAAATACTTCTTGCTCAAACCTTGCATACGAAAATATGTCTAGCACACCTATGAAAGAGGGAGAATGAGCAGGGTTGGTTGGGCCCTAGCCAACCAACTCATTTCCTTGTTACAAGATCTGGAAAATCAACTCTCAAAAAAGGCATCACATAAAATACTAGAACAAAAAATGAATAACTAGAATAGCTCCCTGTATTAAACTTAGTAACTGCAAATGTACATCATGGATATATGGATCTAGCCCAGAAGTATGGCAATACAAAAGTTAAAGTATAATCCAAAATTTCACCACTGTATCGCTATCTAGTTCTACTAGAAATCCTTATTAAATACATATTGTTCGGCTCATGGCCACAATAGAAATCAAAACAAAAGTATAATATTGACTTTCAGCCATTTGACAAAAATAATAAATCACAGGTATTCGGTCGAAACTTAGCCTCCATATCCTATATTTTCTTCATGCTCTGAGCACAACAAACTTTTGTTGAGCTTTTGGCGAGGAATGTGCGCAGATTGCCAAACTGGAGTAGCCATTGGCAGTAAACCGTGTTGATGCTGCCAGCTGCCGTGAGTACAAGAACTCGAACAGTACAAGAATATTCCTGCACCAACCCTATCTCACACATTGATTAATACTTTCTCTCTATCAAAATACTTTAGGAAAGAAAATATGTAAGTTGCAAAGGAAAAATAGGCTATTTAATCTTTTTAATTAGTAATTAAGCTCATATAACCCTTATTAACAAAAATCATGAACACCGTAGTGCAGGAATAAGCGGAAGGGTTAGAAGAAGTGCAAGAATAAATAGGTTCCAAGGGTAAAACAAAGGGCTTAGGTAGTGTGTTTTGGGTAGAATGAAGGTTAAAAATAAGGCAGTTCTAACGACCAACAAACATGGCCAGCTAAGATAACCATGTGGGTGCCACATGGGGACCACATGGGTACTACATTGCATGTTGGTGAAGTGGAACTAACTGAATGGCTAATCTTTGGATGGCCATATCTTTTGACTCAATGGTCAAAATGGAGAAAATTTTTATATCATTGGAAAAGTATCAACAAGATGAACACAATGGTGGCATCCACTTTAAGTTTTAAGAGAGTCCAAAAAGGAAAAAAATTAGACCACATTTCCATAACTCAACCTTGGAGATTGTGTCATCATATTAACTACTCCTTTTATCCTTATTCGAGGGTGGGGATAGTGGGGTGGGGGGGGGGGGGAATAGGGGGTATGTTTGTTACACAGTATTTTGTCAAACCTCCTGCACTTCCTTGTGACATACCCCGAAGTGCTCGAAACATGATCATTATAAAATATACTCATCCATGTATACAACTCAAATCCTTCCTTTAAATTGCCTTCGAAAATGTCTTGAGTTTTCCCTGAAGAAATATCTATTAAAAACCTAAAATGAGGGTCATCACTCTTATGAAGCTCAAAACCACGATGATCGCATGTTGCACTATGCTAGATCCACGATGACATTTCTATGTTCCCTTGCATACCCATGATGATCCCAAAATGCTAATTTTTCCAAAGGAGATGAGAAACTTCGTGATCTAGAAGCTTCCAAAGTGGCGAGCTGGAGGTGGTTTTACATAGATGAGGTCGAATCCTCCTAATTTGACCCATTGGTGTCATCCCTATGCGCTACCTCCTTTAGATGTGGGCCTAATACTATATTTGGAGGAGGCCTAACTCCCTCTCCTATTCTATAAGTTCATCCTCTCCCATTCCCAAATGGTTGGTTAGGTTAGAGGTTGGGTTGATCAATGTCCATTTGCACCCTTATGCTGAGATTATGCTAGAGGACATTCATTAGACTTGGAGAAGGAGTGTTGGAGAGTTTCTTGGCTTGGACCTGGATTACCACTCAAGGAGAGACTTTCAACATCAAGGCTATGGTTGTAAGCTTCCCCTTCATTCTTTAAATAATAATACAACTACTGGTTCATCTTCCCAATATATATGTTCATGTATGTATTTGTTTAGCATTCCTTGATCAACTAAATAGATTATTATTGGATTTTCTATTGGTTTTGGTATGCTTTATTGTCTCTTGGTTGTTTATGAAGGTACTTAAGCGTTGAAAGAAGTGGGAACAAGACCTTGACATAAGCAGTTTGAGGATTTCACCAAAGGGAATCGGATTAGCATCAGAGCAAGGTAGGCCTCCTCTCTTGTTCTATTTTTCAATCATAATCTAGGAAGATGTCTAGTTGATTTTCCTCTCAAGTTGCTATACCCACTCATTGGGCTAGAGGGATCATCTCTACCTGCAGAGAGGATTAAACTTGATGAAAAAAATGTTGACTCCGCTAGGGAGCCTATGACCTTTTCCTTCCTCTCCTTCACCATGTCTTTTAATGAGTTTGGTCAATCACTGATTTTTAGAATTCATTGCTTGCTTACAGTCAGTGTCATTACCTAGTAGATGTCTGAAGATTGTTAGCTTGAGTTGTTTTTGAAAATTTTAGATTTCTTTGTCCTTTTCCTTGACCATCGCGGACATGAGCCTGACAGTCGCAATGATATCGCGAGTTTTGTAGTTACAGTAGCAATGATCGCTACTTTATTGCTGACAGGTGCGATGATTGCAAAAAACTTAGAAATTTAGGGTTCTCTCTGTGATTTTTAGTTTCAGTTGTCTTCTCCTTGTGATTTACTAATGTTTTTGTTCATTGGATCTCTCATTGTCTACTTGTAATTGCCTTTTGACTTGGCTTTAGTGTTTTTGAAGTTTGATTAGCCTTTTAGAGTTCTAGGTCTTCTAGGTCAACCTTAGAACACTCGTCGGTGTTCCGATCACAGATTATTTTTTCTGCGTTCAAAATTCGTTGTGTGTTCAGATGTGCTTGTAGATTACTTTTGGTTCTTGTGACTTAATTTGTTTTCATTAGAGGATATAGTGAAAGTTTCTTAAGCTTCATTGGATGAATGATAGATTACAATTCATTCGTCTCATTGGATCAAAAGGAAGTGTTTGCTTTGAAGTTGTTTATGTTCCAAATTGAAAGTGAAAGTGCATTATTTTCTTAGTTTTTGGAACATTTTGCATTGCATTTGAATCATTGATGTGAAAGTGATTTTCATACTTCTTGGTTTGCCTGCATTCTCTTTCCCTTTGCACTAGATTATGTTTGTTGAATCTTGAAAAGAGAAAAGAAAAATCATCATTATATCTTAGAGATTTTGCTTTAAGATTTGGCATTGCATTTGCTTATGATATGAAGGATTAGATTTCATATTTTGCATTTTTCATTCCAAGATTGTCATGGATGCATATTTCATTTGGTTTGATGCATGATTTGAGTGATTTTCTTCGCTACATAACTAGCCTTCATCGAATTGAAATATCTATTTTCATCATCTAGTTTGCATTTTAGGAAGAAAAAACATTGTTAAGGCCTTGAAATTGAGACATAATTACAAGATCAACTTTAAAAACTATCAATTAACCTAAGGAGAATTTGAAACATTAACAATCATATCTAGCGGTACAGGTTAGAGACATGTTCCGACGTCTTTAAAACTTAGAAACTATTTTTAACTGAGGCATTAGACAATGCTAGCATAGACTTATGATCCCCATACCATCGTGTGTATAAAGGGAGACCCCTATAGGTTGCAATCCTTTATCCATAAGAAGCAGAGTCTGCCGCCTCGTAAACGTGATTTACCAAACACAACATTCGAGGAGATTTCCTGCATGTACATCAAGTCCTTGGTCAATTATTTGGCTGAGGTGTATATTGTAGTTCATGATTACTTGGTACTCCTTTTACCTAGATTCACTATAGAAGTCATTTGATCTTTCCTGACTCTTTAAATTTGAAGAGATCATCGAGCACTTGTCCTTTTGAGCTTGCTAAACCAATGAAAGAAAATAGAGTTACCTTTTCGTCCTTTTCTCGACTCTTAAAACATGAAAAGGAAAATTTTTTGTTTCAAATTCTAAAATTAATTGACTGCGGAACAAAATCATTCCTATGGAAATACTCCTTAGTAGATCTTAGGTTGATACCAATGGCAACATTTTCTGAGTCTACCAGTCAAGGAAATCCCTCTGATGGGAATCCTATTACTTTTCCTTCTTTCGAAAATACTAGTGCTCCCTATATGGAAACGTTGTCTCTTCCTGGATTGACCATTGGTCTACCATTTGGTTATTTTTGACCTCGATGGTTTCGAGTGTCCAAAATGCTTTTCAACCGAGTTCTCCTCCACCTGAGCAACAGCAACCTCATGTTGATCCTAAAGTTGAACCCTTCCCTTCTTCGCCTATTTCTTCACCTCGTTATTCCTCTTCACCTGGTGAAATTCTAGATTCTAGTAACCAGGAAACTAAGAAGAAGAAGAAAAGGACGAAGAAGAAGAAGCAAAATAATCAAAGGGGAAACCAAGCAGTTATTGCTACGGATGCAACTGATGTAAAAAAATCTTCCAATCATCCCTAGAAAGTAAAATTCCCTTGCATGTTATGTAAGGGTGTCCACCTTCTTTAGAATTGTCCTGGTATTCCCAAGGTCCTAAAAGTGTGGTCTACAGGTTCACATCGACCTTTGTCATTAGCCTCAAGTGATCATACTGGTGATAAACCCTCAACTAGTAACAATAACACTCATGGGATAAAGGGAATAGTTAAATTTACTTGTAAGTTGTGTGAAGGTAATCATGCCATTCACCTTTATCCTCTTATGGATGAAGCTTCCAAAGAGTTGGAAAACCTTATAGCCTCTCAACCTCGTTTTCCGACTAGGTATTGAAAGCTTTCCTATGATCCTTCACTAGTTGATCTAGTGATTGATCAAAAGTCATCTTTGGTCAACCCCTCTCTCTTTGAAAATGAGTCTTGCGAGTCCGTTCTCGACCAACCATTGGTTGAGAAAATGGTAGACTTGACTCCACCTTCGGTTAACTGTACCTTTCTAGTAGAGAGTGAACCTCGTACTGCTCAGAATCTTCTGGTTTCTTCAGTTTTGAATGAACTAGAGGGAAATCCTCTAATTCCCAAGGCTCATGAGAGCAGTTCTCCTGTTCCCACAGAGCAAGAAGGTAGCTATCATGTTCCTATGACACCCCTTCTGTTGGGCATAGAATCCCCCTAAGGCATGTTTTGGGGTTTAAAGCCCAAGTTTTGACCAAATCCTTTTGTAAAGCTTCGCGAATTGCGAGCGCGGAGTGAGAAATCATAATAGAGTCATAGGGTTGTCTGCCCTAGTTTGTGTAATGTAATTTCAGCTGGATAGACCTACCCATGGTCGACGGACCACTGGATTGTATAAATAGAGCAATGCTCCAAGTGTATAGAATAACTAAGAGCATAACATAAGAGGATGATAAGTCTAAGTGATTGAGTCAAAGTTTGTCTTTGGGTCGTAGAATAGGAGAAGGCTCTGCAGCTAAGTGCGCAGAGGCCTAGTAGTCTGTAGCTGAGTGCGCAGGGCAGGTCGAGTCTATAACCATTAGAAGAATCAATAAAGAGAAGTTTACCATATTTATGTGTATCTTTTCCTAGCTTTAATGTATGATTGGGTATAATGTGCAAGTATATTGTTTATTTTTTGTGTGAACTCATATGAATGCTTTGTATAAATAAATATAACGTAAGATATCCAAGTACGTGAATGTAATTAACTATTATAAGAAAATAAGTAAGATCTTAGGTAATAGTGCATAACGTTTCTCTAGCAACATGGAAGCTCCACAACCCTTGGTTAGGGCTACGTGAAGGAAGTGTATCAGGACGTAAGGAATAGGGAAGTGTGCGAAGTGACCTATGTGCACCCTCTCATACTACTTCGGGTGAGACCTCAGTCTGCGCTCTGCGGACTGTTTTCGAAAGGGCCAGTAGTATAGGGATTTGTTTGGCTAATTAACTCCAAACTTGGGTCAGGCCCCACCAAGCCAACAAATTGTTCCATTGCTGCAATCGGGAGCTTCATAGAGATTTCTGATGTCGTATCACTAAAATCTAACAAAGAAATTAATTGAAGATTGGTTGGATAGGAAGATTCACAAGTTCGCAACGCAGGAAATCATGAACGCGTGACTATCAAAGGAAGAGTGGTTAGACTGCTACTTATATATAGAGCTCCACAAAATTTTCTTTGCATCCTTCCCCACTGAGTTATACGAGTGGATCGCGAAGCTAGAAGATAGCCAAGGAAGGTGTAAACTCAAAAGACCTAATGTGTGGACTCTAGAATTGGTGTGCATACTGGAAGCATCGGAAGATAAGATCGTGCGCACTATCGATCACTGGATCGATCGAATCCTAGGATGATTCATCACTGAATTCACAGTAGATACTTTAGTTAGCTATAGTGAGGCAGAATGACGTTTCCTCATAGGATCGTGAGGTAAGTACGTTAAATATTTTAACACTTGGATTAAAATTCTATTGTGTGAAAAACGGTTATGTGAATAAATTGATGTTTAGGGCTATGCGAAGTGGGAGAATCTACAGAAACAAAGATAGCACAGAACTAGGAACTAACCCCTTGATTTCACCTCCATGAGGGGGCAAAGAAGAGCTCGCGAAGGTCTTGCCAAGGAGTGCCATCAATTGATAAGGCAAAGAATTCTGCGCATACCACCCCCACCCACACCACTGCCAGTTTCACCATCTTCACCCCCATCTTCGCCCATACCACCTCCACCACCACTGGGAAGCAGTATGTCAAGTGCGATAAAGCTACCAGTGTTCAAGGGAGTAGGGAATGAAGATCCAAACCAATTTTGGTTCGTGATAAAAGTTGTATGGGAAGCACAAGGAGTCATGGATGACAATATAAAGAAGGCAATGTCGGTTAGAGCTTTGCAGGATCGCGCACTGACCTAGTACATTAAGCATTCCAATGACAATCCGAATGCGGGGATCACAGATATCCAAGCTGCAGTAAACAAATAATTTAGCAGGACAAAGTCAGAGGCACAATCGATCATCAGGTTCAAGGAAATCACAATGCTACCAAGCAAGACCCCGTGGGAGTCCGATCAAAGACTGGAGTGCACAATTCGCAAAGTTAACATGAAGTTAATAGATGGGAAACATCGCAAATGGTTTGTAGCATCATTAACATCGCATCTACGGAATGCGGTGTCACAACAGAGGCTAACCACTCAGGCTAAGGCCTTAGAGGTCGCGATGAGATTACACGAGACCCCGATACAAGATCCCAATCTGGGAGTTCAACATATTCACGCGCAATTGAAAAATTTGTGCTTTGGGATGTAGAGTTTGAAACAAGACAAGACAACCCACCCAGAGATGTGTGATGAGGTATGATGTGTAAAATGAAAGGTCCAGGGGCACGACAAGGACCACTGCCTGGTGTTCGCAAATTACCTTGTGAGAGGAGGGCCAGAGGCATAAGCAAGACTGAGCGTAGCACCTACACTATGGTGCACGATTTGTCAGATAGGAGGAAAGCATGCTACATATAGCTGCCATCTATTACAAAAGTATACATAGAATTCATAGCAGATCTTGTGTAGTTCTATAGGCTAGTGGGACATGATGAGCACACCTGCAAAAGTTATGAGTTGATGATGGATCGAACTCCTACCTACGGAGTTCAGGTAGAAACACGGCCCCTCGATCAAAATGCAGGAATGGCGTGCACCAGATTTTAGGGGCGCATACGAGGTCAAGGTGGAGGGGGACTAGGAAGAGATCGCGGACAGTTGATATGTTACAATTGCAAAGGGCTAGGGCATTATGCTTGCCATTGTATGAATCTAACGCAACCATCATGCTTGTATTGTACATTGTTTGATCATGAGACGAGGATTGTCCCACACTGATAGCGAGGTTGCACGATAAAGGAGCACTCCAACCTCCCCCAACTTAGAACATGCAAATGTTGAGGTATGAGCCGTGCGAGGAAGACCCTAATGAATATCGTGCTCCGAAGTGGAACTACGACAAGGGATGACAAAGGCAAGCGGCCTGAAGAAAATACCTAGGTTCGCAAGGCTCCAATGAAGGAACCAGAATTTGATTTGGAGCACGCTAAGGAGACCTTCATGGAAGCTAAGAGGAGCTTTGTTGATGCCTCCACTTCAGAAAGTAAAAACGGACTAGAGCTAGAAATGGACCCATCGATGCTCACTACATTCTTGGAGACATGCATGAAGCTGCTGCGCTATAACAAGGCTGTAAAGGGGCTGCAAGAACTCATAACTAGATGCACCAAGACCGTGCTAGGAGAACTGCGCATAATCTGAAATCTTGGGAAGCACACAACGCGAATAAGAAGGGAGATGAGATGGACCAAGTGATTATGGATCTAGGATCAGATGCAAACATCTTGCCAAAGAAGACATGGGAGTGCATGGGCAAGCTTGCGTTGCAATGGTCTCCTATCCAATTGCGAATGGCGAACCAACAAAAGATCCTACCTATGGGGAGCTTGCAGAGAATCACAGTAGATATCGAAGGAGCAAGTGCGCTAGAAAATTTCAAAGTGATAGAGATTGTTGATGACAACAATCCCTACCCCATGCTGTTAGGAATATATTGGGCCACTGACATGAATGGAGTGAGAAATCTCAAGAAGCGCAAGATGATTTTTGAGAAAAAGTCTGTGCGTGTAGTGGTACCTTTAGACCCTACAGAAGGATCGCGCTACACAGAGCCAGTGCACGACTATGACAGGGATGACGATCTGGACTGCATCTACAAGATAAACACGCAGGAGCAAGACTAGGTAAATCCAACCGTAGACGGCTGAATCTCATGGGAGTGCGAAAGCTCCTACACATCAGATTTGATGAGGAGATAGAACGATGGCATAACCGTTATACGCGATAACCATGCTTAACTGTAACATGATGACGAGATCATTGCATTGCGTAGAAACAAAAGTTAGAGATCTACCTAAATATGACGGGTTAAGTGAGGTGGATGACTTCCTAAATAGATTTGAAAGAGAAGTACCAGAACAATAACGCTTCAACACTCTGAAATGAGTAGTGCATGCTACTCTCTCAAGGTGGTGGGGTATGCACCAAATAAGTTTTGAGGGCTGGTGCAAGTGTAGAAGGATGATGCACAAATGGTTTGGGAAGCCTCGAATGTGATTAACAGACAAGATTTTCGGATGAAACAGTCTTTGCACCCACCAATCTAGGTGGACACAGGCATATGGTACGAAACCTGCGTGAATGCACACATTCCTCACGGTAGGAGACACGATTAATAAGCAGGTGCGGGCAAGGCAATGGTGTGAACAACCCCTCTAGTTGGAACCACGAAGTATGGAAAGACCAAGTGTGCAAAAGGATATCCACGCAGAAGCCTTTAACAAAATATGCAAAGCACTAAACAAGGTCCACAATGTGAAGCGGAAGCGGGCTGACTGGGACTTGTGCATACTGGCAGTTCTATGGGCTTATAGGACCATGCTCAAGAACCTAACCATGCAAGGACCACCAAAGCTAGAGTATAAAGCGAAAATTGTAAGCCCTATAGTACATGAAAAGCTTATACCGTGCATGATAGCACCAATAGATATGACGATTCACGAAACCTTGGAAGAACAAATCCAACAGGGAAATTCTAGGCTCCAAGAACTTGAGAATGAAAGGGTGTGATTAAGGGAGAAAATGGCTCTGGTAGACATGGAAGTCAAGAAGCTGGAGGATGAGATAAAGGAAGATTTTCTCGATAAAAGACTAGGGTGATAAGGCAAGATGTGCATGATCACGCTAACAAGTTTGAGGACTATCGTCGCGAATTGATCAATCTGATGCCTTGGCTTGGACCACACATTACTAAGTGAATCAACCATGGTAGCGCATTGCAAATGCTAAAGTGCGTGACGCCCCCTGTAACAATAAAAGATGGGTATTTTCCAGGAAAAGTGATGGATGACAGGATGAAACTCTATACAGGTTGTGCAACCACTTGACTAGCCGAGGGAAGTATAGTCTTAGTGCTCCAAGCAGTTGAAAGGAAGCACGGGACTATAAACTATTCTACCCAAGAGCTACGCGATGTTTCAGCTGCGTGCAGAGGCAAAGAGAGTGGATTCCATTCATTTAGCATTTACCAAGGCATTAAAGTCGGTACAAGATTGGCAATAATGAATTGGATTCATTGGATTAAGAAAGTATTATTAAGGAGGGGCTTGCGCTTCCTAGTGCAAGACCCGACAGGGGGCTCGACTGAATAAGGAGAGGAATTTCTTACTTGGGGCAATAAGTAAACCCTAAACCCTTTAGGTGCTCGACCTTAAGGACCTTTAGGTGCTTGACTATTAAGGAGAGAAGGGAGAGGGAGAGGAGAGGAGAGGACCGGAGGGGCTCTCAATCTAGCCTGACTCAAATATTTTCCTTCCACCAATCTCCAAACTTAACGGACATTAAAATTTGATCTTTTTAACATGTATAAAAGAAATTCAAATGGTCCGTCACAAGGTCTGCGACCGCGTATGGGGGGATGTGTCGCCGCGTGGGTTGGCCAGAAAGTGACTGTTGAAGTCAATATTCACGATGGGATGCTCGACTTGAGACCAAATGGAGTGGGCAGCAGGCATTTAAGACGCGATTTATGTGCAAAATTTGGGAAAAGCTGCCGCCAAGGGATCATTAATGAACCAGATTTGGGGGAAACGGTCGAATTCAAATTCAAAAAGCACTATAAATTACAAAGGGTTTCCCAGCAAACAACACTTGGTCATTTGTAAATCGAGCTATTGAGCAGAGCCCTGTTTATTTTGTGTCGAGCATTGATTGAGCCCCTAGGTTCGCGAGTGATAGATTTTTGGAAAAACACGATGGCCGTAGCTGAGGAAGTTATGGAAATAATAGAAATGACCATCGAAGAGGCCACACAGGCCCTGACTGTGGAGGATGCTCCGGAAGGTGCCAAGATTGTGGCAGAAATATTGAAATCACCACGCACACCAAGACGAAAGTAGGACAAACAAGCAATGGTTCCCATACGTGTGTCCCTACGGAACGCGCTGCGCCCTAAGTTGTTGGTGGAGGAGAAGGGGAAAGTCGTTACCATAGAAACCAATGAGGAAGAAGAAGACCTGGAGGATCTTATCATCGAAGAAGTCAAGGACAAAGGCATGGTGTTATGCTCTTAACCTGCAAGACGATACCAAAATACCAAATATGCGAAGAAATATACCTAGAACATAGAACAATGAGAAATAACAACAAGCATTTTATTATTCAAAAAGCAGTGCTCACTTGCCTCTTTGAGGGGGCAACCTCCAGTAGATTTGAGCTCAATGACAAAATAAGACACGATGCTCCTTAAGGGGAGTCTCTATCCTTTATATATGATTCATACATGCAATACCATGGGGCAATACCATGGTTCTTATTAATACCATCTATCTAATACCATGGCCCATTTGCAACTAACTTTGGTCCCTTCATTAATGTGGGTTAACCACTTACTATTATTAATATGGGCTTTATTGACTCTTTACTTAACTATAACTATGACTAGATCCTATTACAATAAATAAGGGGGTTAGGGTTGGACCCTAACATGCCCTCACCCATAAGAATAGCCTTTTCCTCAAGGTTGAAGCTGCAGAAACTACTGAGGTAGAGTGGCTGGTTCCCAGGTTGCATCTTCCGGAGAGGTGTCCTTCCACTTGACGAGGACTTCCTTGATCATGCAGCCATGCAGGTGCCATTCTCCTGTGTCAAGAACCTATTCAGGTTGGAGCTAGATTGACCCTTCTTCATCCACTTCAGGTAGACTGGTTTGAATTATGCAGTTGTTCCCAATCACTTTCTTGAGGCATGAGACATGGAAGACTGGATGGATTTTTGCAGTGGGTGGCAAACCTAGCTTGTAGATGAATTCTCCAATGCGCTGTAGTACTTGATACGGTCTGTAGAATTTTGGAGATAATTTCTGACAACCCTTGTCTTTGAGTGATGTTTGCTTATATGGTTGCAGCCTCAAAAATACTTGATCCCCTTCTTGAAATTGGCGTTCTGAGCGATATTGATCTGCCTATTGCTTCATGCAGTTTTGGGCTTGATGAAGATTCTCTCTAAGGTGGGCTAGCATGGTTGTGTAGTTACGTAGGAGTTGATCCACTGCTTGTACCTTCGAGCATCCCTTGATATAAGAAGTAGGCGAAGGAGGGAGTTGACCATAAACTGCTTCATATGGAGTCATTTTGGTGATGGCATGATAGTTGGTGTTATACCACCATTCAGCTAGAGGTAACCACTGTACCTAGAGATGTTGCTTTTCTGAGGTGAAAAACTTAAGATAGGTCTCCAGAGTTTTGTTGACTGCTTCAGTTTGACCATCAGTTTGTGGATGATAGGAAGTACTAAGTTGTAGTTGGGTACCTTGTAGCCAGAAGAGTTCCTGCCAAAAGTTACTGGTGAAGATCGGGTCACGATCAGACACAATGGAAGTGGGCATGCCATGCAATTTGAAGATCTGATCCATGAAAGATTGAGCAACCAAAGTCGGTGTAAAGGGTGTGGTAGGGCGCAAAAATGAGCATACTTAGAAAGTTTGTCCACAACCACCATGATGACTAACTTGTTTCCTAACTTTGGAAGACCTGTAATGAAATCCATAGAAACCTTCGTCTAGATTGAGGCTAGAATGGGCAATGGCTATAAGGTGCCTAGGGATTTGACTATTTCTCCTTTGTGGCACTGACAGACATCGCATTCAGCTACAAAAGTAAGAATGTCCTTTTTCATGCATGTCCAAAAAAATGATCTTCAAGTTCAGCCTTGGATCATCGAGGTCTTTACCATCATAGCTGAAATTGAAGGCAAGATCGCACAAACGTAGGGGATATAGGCAAAGATGCAGAGAAGCAATTCCAACACCATAGTCTTGGAATAGCGTGTACAACAGATCCAACAAGAAGTAGCTCAATGCGCTGCTGACCTTGTAGTAGTTCGAGCAAAGTTGGAAGGACTTCCTGTGAAAATCTCTACACCGACAGAGTGACTCGAGAGTGACTCACAATGTTTGTGTCGGGGGCCTATTGGGCATGGAATCCCCCCAAGGCATGTTTTGGGGCTTAGAGCCCAATTTTTGACCAAATCCTTTTGTAAAAGCTTTCTGAATTGCGAGTGCGGAGCACGAAATCATAATAGAATCATATGGTTGTTTGCCCTAGTTTTTGTAATGTAATGTTAACTGGATAGACCTACTCATGGTCCGCAGACCATGGGATTGTATAAATAGAGCAAGGCTCTAAGTGTATAGAATAACTAAGAGCATAGAATAAGAGGATGATAAGTCTAAGTGATTGAGTCGAAGTGTGTCTTTGGGTCGTAGAATAGGGGAAGGCTCTACAACTATGTGAGTAGAGGCCTATTAGTTTGCAACTAAGTGTACAGATCACTACAGTTGAGTGTGCAGGGTAGGTCGAGTCTGTAACCGTTGGAAGAATCAATAAAGAGAATTTTACCATATTTATGTGTATCTTTTCCTGGTTTTAATGTATGATTGGGTATAATTTGCAAGTATACTGTTTATTTGTTGTGTGAACTCATATGAATGCTTTGTATAAATAAACATAATGTAATATATTCAAGTACGCGAATGTAATTAACTGGTATAAGAAGATAAGTAAGATCTCGGGTAATAGCACATAACACTGCTCTAGGAGCGCAGAAGCTCCATAACCCTTGGTTAGGGCTACGCAGAGGCATTGTATCAGGACGTAAGGAACACGGAAGTGCACGAAGTGACCTGCACGTAGGGACACACAGTTGGACCAGTCGAACCTCTCTGACATCTCAAGGGCACAGAAACCTGGTTCCAAAACCATTCCATACTAATTTGGGTGAGACCTCAGTCTATGCTCCGCGCACTGTTTCCGAAAGGGCTAGTAGTACAGGGATTTGTTTGGCTAGTTAACTCTAAACTTGGGTCAAGCCCCAACAAGCCAACACCTTCTAAGTAGTTTGGTCACTTCTTTTGATTGGAGTCGACTGGCAGGATATCATCTTCCATCTTATGTGCCTTTCCAAATTACAGTACAAGCTTATCATTTGGCTGTACCAAGCACAATCATAGATGAGGGGCATATGTTAGCATCATGTCCTCAACTACTTGGCAAGATTTAGGTTCTCCTCAACTTGTCCCCATCACCCAGAATCTATTAGATTTTAACAAAGGAACTAGTCAACTATTAGGGATCCTTTCTAAGTTGCCTATTACTTTGGGAGGAAAGACTGTCTATATAGACGTGATGGTTGTCCAAGGCCCATTGGATTTTAATCTACTCCTTGTTCGTGACTATTTTTATGTCATGGAATCTCTTGTTTCTTCCCTCTTTCGAGTGATGTGTTTCTCGCATGAAGGAAATAGTGTGATCATTAATCAACTTAAATTCATTGGTCTTGAATCAACTCCCACTCAACCATCATCTCTAAATGGTTCTCATGTGCAAGAAGTATCACCCCCACCTAAGGTCAATTATATGGCTACCTATTCCATGCCTGCATCTACTAATGATCTAGTAGGTGATGTAGTACCCCATGTACTGGTGGCATTGGAGCCTGATTTTTCATTTGGATCCGTGGACATGTATCCCTTCCAGAGTTTTGTTCTCCCATATGATGAGAATGTCTTGGAAGCCATGGCCTCTTTTGGTATGTGATGAAAAGAGCATGAAGAATAGTTCCTTGTCTTACGTCAAGCTCCTTAAAAAATGAAACAAGGGATATGGAGAAAAGTTCCTTGTCCTTTTTCAAGCTCCTTAAAAAATGAAACAAGGGATGCAGCAGAGTTCCTTGTGTTGTGTCAAGCTCATTAAAAAATGAAACAAGGATATGAGGATAGTTATTTTACTATGTCAACCTCGTTAAAAAATGAATTAGGTGTCATGAGCATGGTTATTTCCCTATGTCAACCTTGTTAAAAAATGAAACAAATCCCCTTCCAATTCTAGTCTTTGATTAGATCTCGTAAAATCCCAGTCAAGTATTTGACTTGATCTCATAAGTGAACCTTCATTCCTTCCACCTGTTAGTAACCAGTAGTCTAATTAGGTGAATGAAGTGAATCTTGGGGGGCATGTACCTAGAGTTGAGTCATTATGCCAGGGGCATGCAAGCTTATCTCAAGCATAGTTTATCTTTGTTTCAATCTTGTGTAAAAATGAAATGATTCCCTTTTTACATCTCATGATTGCCATTTTTATCCACCGATGTTTGCCAGATGAGCCTTGGTTGTTTCATTCGATCATCACCATCTCTTTGGACGATCATTCTCTTTCACTTGGTTGTTTTTCCTGTGCCTAAGGGACATCTATGATGAGTGGTCTTACTAGCCATCCTCTTAACCTTTACATGTTTGGAGCAGTTCCCTCATTACCGGAACTAATTGCTATCCTTTTATACCACTTGTTCCTCCAGGAGGAGTCATCTCTCAGCCTTTTCTGACTCTCGAAAACTGAAAATATTGTCGAGTACTTGTCGTTTTGAACTCATTAAAGTAAATGAATCAACATCACCTCAGTATATGTTTACCCCTTTTCGGGTTGAGATTGACTATTTACAATAAAGGTACACCTTGGTCGACATGGTCAAGATGTTCCCTCGAATATTGTTTTCTACCTTTTCGGGTTTGAGCGACAACTTACGAAAAGGGGCATGATGGAGTTTTCTTTTTCATTTATTTTTCAAAAACTCTAAACATGAAAAATATGTTGAGTTATTCTTCCGTCGAACTCATTAAAATTTTATGACAAAAGGCTTGTCACCATGACGAGACCCAGCTTCTCCTTCCTAGGGCTCATAAAACTTACTAGGATGGATTCATTCAAAGAATGAAATTACATGACAAGCATATGTTATCCCCTTCAAGCTTGAGATAAAAATAATTGGGGTACTCGCTATAAATAGCAGGGGAAAATGAAGATGAGACACCATTTGTATAGGGAGCATGTTGCTCTTGAACATGACACTTTTTTGCTTTCGTGTCGAGCTTTGGATATCCTCACTTTGTCACTTGTCTCCCATGTTTGGGTGATCCATCTTGACTCTCATTTGACTATCCCACAGTGTCATCATGAAATTTAGTCCCATGTTGAGTCAGATGTTGCCATACTCTGAAGTCATGTCACCAATATGTTCAAGAGAATTCCAATGTACAATTATTTACCTATACACTGTTTGATTCATTATTACAGTCTTGAAAATTATTCCACTTTATTCCTTGTTTTATGTCGATGATGGGGGACTCATTATGACTCTCCTTCGACGATTCACTTCATGTCCACTTCAGCTCATTATCCCAGAAGATGACTTGGAAACTCCCTTTTAGTACCTTAGAGCTTGCATGGCTTAGGGGCAAGTTCTTTGCATCGAATGAGAGGTCTTCATTATTGGCTTTCAATCGGGTGATTCCACGAGTGTTTGATCTCAACTTCATTATCACATTCATGGATTGTATTGTTGTACCTTGAGAGTTGTTGTCGTTATTGGTGGTTTCTCTCATACCTATTAACAGTCCACATCATTGGCCAGTAATCAGGTGGTTTTCTAGCATGTTCAACTTCAACACGTTTATTCGCATACTAGGATTCATACATTGATCGCGTTGGGATGGAGCGGAAGACCCTGAGTATTTTTTGTTATGACTCATGCTACATGGAGTTATATGTCATTCATGATTGTGCAGATGTTTCTACTATATAGATGAATGTGACCATACCATGAGACTTTATTTATGATGATCCTCATTATCTGGATGGTTGCGCTCATACCATGGATGTTTCTATATAGTCTTCATCATCTGGATGGATGTGTCAATGTCATGGATTGATGTTTTGATATCATATATGTATATGTATATGTGTCCTTGATTTGCAGGTCTCCTAATAGTTTGTGTCCTCATCCTTGCAAGAGCGCATAAAGCATCTCATCCATCACTTCTCATTCTACCTTCATTTTTAGGGACCATCTGTTACACAATATTTTGTAACACCTCCTACAATTCCCTGTGACATACCCCGAAGTGCCCGAAACATGACCATTATACAATATAATCATCCATGTATATAGCTCAGATCCTTCCTTTAACTTTTCTTGGAAAATGTCTTGAGCTTTCCCTGAAGAAATAGCTCTTAAAACCCTAAAATGAGGGTCATCTCTCTTATGAAGCTCAAAACCACGATGATTGCATGTTGCACTAAGCCAGACCCGCGATCACATCGCTCTGTTCCCTTGCATACCCACAATGATCCCAAAAAGGTAATTTTGCAAAAGGAGATGAGAAGCTTCATGATCTAGAAGCTTCAAGAGTGGCGAGCTGGAGGTGGTTTCGCATAGATGTGGTTGAATCCTCCTAATTTAACCTCTTGGTCTCATCCCTATGAGCTACCTTCTTGAGATGTGGGCCTAATCCTATTTTTGGAGGAGGCCTAACTCTCTCTCCCAGTCTATAAATTCATCCTCTCCCATCCACAAATGGTTGGTCAGGTTAGAAGCAGGGTTGATCAATGTCCATTTGCACCCTTATGTTGAGCTTATGCTAGAGGCCCTTCATTAGACTTGGAGAAGGAGTGTTGGAGAGTTTCTTGGCTTGGAATTCGATTACCACTCAAGGAGAGCCTTTCAAAATAAATGCTATGGTTGTAAGCTTCCCCTTCATTCTTTAGATAATAATACAATTGTTGGTTCATCTTCCTAATATATATGTTCATGTATGTATTTGTTTGGCATTCCTTGATCGGATAAATAGATTATTATTTGATTTGCTATTGGTTTTGGTATCCTTTGTTGTCTCTTGGTTGTTTGTGCAGGTACATAAGAATTGAAAGAAGAAGGAACAAGACCTTGACACAAGCAGTTCAAGGATTTCAACAAAGGGAATTGGATTAGCATCAGAGCAAGGTAGGCCTCCTCTCTTGTTCTATTTTTCAATCATAATCTAGGAAGATGTCTAGTTGATTGTCCTCTCAAGTTGCTAGACCCACTCATTTAGCTAGAGGGATTGTCTATGTCTGTAGATAGGATTAAACTTAACAACAATGTTACACAATGGTAAGAGAGCTTCCAAGATCCACACTTGGACTAAAGGGGCTCTATCACATAAGTCAGCAAGAAAAGGTTCAACACTAGACCTTTAAATATCTAGTGAGGCCTTAAAGCCTCATGATAAGAATTAGAAACCTGATTGTTGTCGTGGATGGATTGTATGTGTTTTTTGGTGTGTTTTCATTATGATTTTCATATCAATGTAACACAACACTAATGATTGATATATTTTATCGATATTTATGTACTAAATGAGGTGCAACAATGCAAATTTCCGTCAACAAGCCAAGGTGATAATGTTTAGCATGCACTTGAATTTGTTTAAATCTAATAGTTATGTGTGTGTATGACAACACATAAAAGGCATTAAGTCCCAAAGAAATGAAGGTCAATAACCATAAAAACAACGAGGGATGGTACAATATAGAATCAACAAACCAAGGAATGAATAGTAAAATGGTGTAGCATAGCTCCAATCAATCACAACATGGATATGAATAAGGAAGGACTAATGAAGAGGAAATATCAATTGCACAATAAGGAGGGAATGACTCCTCTGATTGGATGGATAATCCAAGGAACTTGAGATAAGGAGTTGTAAGGCTGACAACGAGAGGCTTGTCAGAGCATAAGAGAAACAAGTAGAAGTCAATGCAATTATATTGCAAATTATGTCAGAAATGCAAAGGAAAAGGCAACATGAGTTGGGAATTAGCCACAGGAACATGCAAATTCTTTTGGGACAAGAAGAAATAACCAATGCGGAAAACGAGAGAATATCTATAAATAGGCACAAATTGTCAAGTGAAGAAAATGTGAAAGGAGGTACTATGTTAAGTACTCCTAAGAAGAATTCAAGTACCTATGAGCAACAATATGAGGATACTCACATAGGGCCACTTTTTCATCATTATCATCATCATCATGGGAGAAGAAGGGAAAGAGAGTATTAAAACAAAGGATTTTAAGAAGGCTAGGCATCCTACCTTTGATGGTGAAATAATGAAGTGAGAGGTTGCAAAATCATAACTGCTAGGAATGAGAAAATTATTCCAAATCCACAATTACTCAAAAAACATGAAAGAAAAGATCGCTACTTTTAGCATAAAAGGAAAGGTTGAAATTTTGTGGGAAGATCTAAAAAATGTGAAGGGAATAAGAGAAAAATAATTTTCCGAGAAGGAGTTTGAGGAGTATTTTAGGAGTAAATATCTATTTGAGAGATACATCAACAATAAGGAAAAAGAGTTCTATGAACTCATACTGGTTCAAATGACAGATGATGAGTATAGCAGCAAATTATTATAATTTCTAAGTTATGTTCCCTACCTTAAGGAAGAGAAAGCAAAGATTTAGAGGTATATCAGTGGACTGTCATAATCCTTCAAGGATAGAATTGAATTTGATGAACCCAACACATTAGAGGATGAAATTCAAAATTTGAAGCATCGTTATGAGAAGCCTAGATGTAGGCCTGAGTATAAATCATACAAGAAATTTCAGGGCAACACCAAGTTTAAATGGAAAAGGAAAAAGGCAACCAAGGGAGCGAGTGTGACGCATGTTGATCTGAAAATGGAATGTACTTGAATAAAGGGATCAAGGTATCCATTTCCAATAATTTTAAATGTACAAACAACTCCGAAAATGTGTGAACTTCTTATTTCTTATACAGAGATAGACTGTAGGGGTATTTACCAAATATGCCACCTCTAAAGAGAAGATGGGATCCAGAGGCTACCTAGCCCTCTATAGGCTCTGCCTAAGGAAATAATAGAAGTAAACACTCAAATGTCATTAACATACACATGCTTGAAGCTTGATGTCTTGCGGAATAAAACAAATAAGTTTGCATAGCTATTTAGGTGTTTATGTGTGGATGCAAGTTATTTAAATTTGTTATTTAACACATTATATCATATTTGTTTAGCATGAAATCTCCAGCAAAATAATGACACAAAGATGATGAGGCAGTTCACCCCTCTTGGGCTACATCTACTGGACCAAGCCTCCCAAAAAGGACTTGTCCTCTTGTATTAAGAATGGTGCAAAGGCTAACACAAGTAAATAAGTGCCTCTAAAGGCAAATATGATTGTGAAAATAGAATCAAAAGATAGGAAACAGCTAAGAATGCTCTTCCTCAAGCACTAAATAGTGAAATTGTACCTTAAACAATACTTTCTTCAAATGGCACTGATGGCCCTTTAAAATTCAATGAAGAAATTCGAGGGTTCTGAAACCTCTTCCAATGGACTCAGAAGGTTGAAAAAAGTAGAAGTAGGCTTTTGAATCACCAAAAACAAATGAATACAACGCCCAAACAGCTCAAGCACTAAAATGGCCCTAGTGGCCCAAAAAGCTTCCCTGAAACTAAACA
The DNA here is from genome assembly GCA_000404065.3 of Pinus taeda. Lineage (NCBI taxonomy): Eukaryota > Viridiplantae > Streptophyta > Pinopsida > Pinales > Pinaceae > Pinus > Pinus taeda. The sequence goes on along the minus strand of APFE031057436.1, from coordinate 147,449 downwards.
GTGAGAAGAATGTCTCCACAGGAAAAAAAAGCTGTAGAAATGGACTTAGAACGCTGAAAAAATTTAGAAATGACCTTCGTTTCACATTCAATGGCTGCACACATCCTAATGCAGCTCCCAAGCATATATGGCCCTCGTGTCTCCTGGAAATTGCCCGAAGCAAAAACACCTGCAAACGACCTCTGTTAGCTGTGAAACCTATGCCAATGACTTCAGAAGGTCGAAGAGACCCAAAATCAAAAACATTTCGTCGAAAAAGGACTTTCCTAGCCAAAGTTATGGCACATTTACTCATACTGCCAGTTTTCCCCTAAAACCACTCCAGATATCTTTAGTTAACTGCAGTTAAGTCCGCCACATATGGCGGGTCTACCAAAAATGGCGCCACCGCCAAAATCGCTGCTAACTGGACTATCAGTTAACTGCCAGAAAATCGGCGCATGTGACCACAATTTTCGGGCTGGAGGTTATCCTCAGATTTCGTGCCAAGTGGTTCACCAAAATTTAAACTGTAATAAGCGTTTTTGCTGTTTACATACCATAGCTGAACTGCGTGGTCTAGTGGTGAAGGTTCTGTACTGTTAAGTGTAAGGTCGCATGTTCAAAACACACCAAAGCCAAAAACAAATTTTAACATATATGCCCCTTTGCTGACATCACTTGTGCCACGTGGCGACCTCCGAATCTACCACGTGGTAGCATTCCATTGGCTGCCCAAAAAGGAATATTCTCAAATTTTTTAAGAATATTCATATTCCAAGGAATATTTTAGGAATATTCATATTTCCTAGAATATTTTAAAGAATATTCTATGGAATATTTTATTTTAATTTTTTTATTTGAAAAAATTCAAAATTAAGGGTCATTGGGCGATTTTATTTTTGACATAACTTCTGCATACGGAGTTCGTTTTTCAAACCGCTCATGGCACCAGAATCAAGAGGACGAGCTCTATCTAGTTGTTCAAGTTCGAACTAGTTCTAAGCACTTTCATTTTTGAGCAATTTTCGACACTTGGTCTTGAGCTCCTGATCACACCTCCCAAATGAGAGGCTTTTGGTCCCCAAAAGCTTACTGAAATCTCTGAACTTAATTGTACAACAAATGAAAGAACAAAAATATCCTCTTCCATTCAGCCAAATGAGAAGAAAGATACTAAAATGTCCTCCCTTGCCAACTGTCGTCATGGCGAATTCTTTTGCTGACTAAGCCAAGTACTTGTTGAATCCTGACCAAGCTTCCTCTCCAGACAAATATGAAATTTGTAGAGACCAGCAATGACACTTTATGATGTATGAGCTAAATTCTCCCCGTGAATATGCAGGCTTGCCAATGTCATTGTGCCCATCAATGGCCACCTCTTTCTCCAAAAAGAAATTTGAATGTGACTTAGGCCAATACCCACAAAAAACTTCCAAAAATGAAGTAGTTGTAGAAGAATGCTTGTATCGGCTGTAGCATGCTGAAATTAATGCAAATGCTCATCCCAAAATCTTGGGATATGTGCTGAAAAAAATTCTCGAAAAGAAGTACAATGGTTCTGTTCACGAACAATAAAAGTAAGCGAATCATAATGAACCAAGTAGAGACCCATGCTGAAATTTGAGGCCTCTTTGCTTGCATGATTTTATAGCTCAAGAAATTGTACACTGCTTTGCACCAATTTCATTCCCTGCACCAAATGACACCAAAGGTACCTGTGCAACAAGACAATCATCAACGACAAGTCGACCTGAAAAGAGCTGAATAATGGACTCAACCATAAATGTAGCAAATGTGTACACAACCGACACAAGTCGAAAAAACATGTGCAACACAATCGACACAAGTTGACAACATAAGTGGCACAATCAACGCAAGTCGATGAACAAGGTGTGACACAATCGACACAAGTTGATAAGAAATGTGTGACACAATCGACAATGTAAAAAGTGTGTTCACAAGCGACACTAGTCGACCAACAACAAGATACATTTACTAACACATATGCATGTATCACCTGTTAACCAAGAGAATTAATAGAGGTCCAACACTACTAGCAGAAGCTATTCCACTCAAGAAGAAGCCAAGGCATATGAGAAGTCCCCTTTAAGTGTTATAACTATGGAGGGAATCACTTGAGGAAAGATTTCCAATAAGACAAGCATGTTGGCCCAAGACTATACAATGCACAAGAGGTAGAGATAGTTAAGGACATGGCCTAGAATATACCCAGAATTTACGTAGCAGTGGATAATCACCAAGCTGATCATCAGGAAGTGATTAAAGAGGTGGAAGGTATGCTCTATGCCACAATAAATTTTAGTTTCAATTGACTGTGGTTCAAATTTCAGTTACAACAGTCCTACTGTTGTTGAGAAATGCACACTACATAAAGAAGCACACAATGAGTATTCACTAATTCAACTCGCCACAAGGATGAAAACAAGGGTTGAGAATTGAGTGAAGGATTTTCCAATTGAATTGAATGGGATGCCAGCTATTGCAAACCTCAATGTGTTGCCATTAAGATCATATAGCATACTATTGGGTATGGATTGGTTGTACCTACATCGAACCAAGGTAGACTGCTTTGGGAATACATGAAGTTGGACATAATAGAGTATTTATTGGAAAGTTGAAACCACATTGGCGAGATTAATTTTGGCTATGCAAAAAAGGATGTATTTTATGTGTTGTGCACATATCTAGCGACACTAAAGCTAACTACAATGTCAAAAAATGTGACAGTGATACCCTAAGAAAATAGCCTATTTTACCACAATTTTTAGATTTATTCCCTGAAGAAATCCTTGGTTTAAACCCTCACCAAGAAGTAGACTTTTCCATTGAATTAGTGCTAGGAGCAGCTCCAACATCCAAGGATCCATACAAAATGAGCACTCCAGGACTAGTGGAGTTGAAGCTACAACTCAATGAGATGTTGGAAAAGAGCTACATAAGGCCAAGCATGTCTCCATGGGGAGCACCAATTATATTCATGAAGAAGAAGGATGGCACACTCAGGTTGTGCATTGGTTATAGGAAGTTGAATAAGGTGGCCATCAATAATAAGTACCCATGCCATGAATCGATGATTTATTTGACTAGTTGAGGGGAGAAAAAACATTCTCCAATATTTATTTGAGACCAGGATATCACCAAGTGTGCATTAAGGATGTATATATCCATAAAACAACCTTTAAAAAAGGGTATGGGAATTACGAGTTTGTGACAGTGTCCTTTGGGATTACTAATTCCCCTACAACTTTCATGTTCCTTATGAACAATGTGTTGTGCCCCTACTTTGATAATTTTGCCATATTTTTTTTCAATGACATTCTGGTCTACTCGAAGACCAAGGAGGATCATGAAAAGCATATAGCTGCAATACTACAATTTCTAAGAGAGCATAAGATTTATGCAAATATTAGTAAGTGTAACTTATTTCAGTCACAATTTCATTACTTGGGACACATTGTCTCAAGGGAGGGACTAGCAGTTGATCTAGAAAAGGTTAATGACATCATAGAGTGACTACCACCTAAGAATGTGGTTGAAGTTAGGTCCTTCATGTTAGAAAATCAGAAAGGCAGAAAGATTTCCTTATCTAGATAATTGCTTATGATATATTTGAATTACTATTAGCTTCTTTATGTCTTCTTTTATCTTCTTATCATCAAGCAACTATCAAAACCAAATGCATGAAGATCAAAACAACAAGTGACACAATATGTAGGCTCTCAACCAAGGGAAAACCCCTCTTCTAAGGGAAAACCCTAAAATTATCTTCTCTTCCTTTAGAACCAAATCAAATGTGACAAACAATAATTTTTTACAAAGACAAATATCTCCTCCAATCCACCAAGTCAGCCTCCCAAGATAGCCCTTCCAAGATGACAGAGATCAACTTCTAGTCAACAAAAGTCAACGTTTTTCAATATTGCATCAATCACAGATTTTGGCCCTACTGCTTCACAATTTCAACCTCTACTACAGACTTGCAATTTTTTGCCCCTTGTGTAACTCAGAATCTCACACGTGTGAGAAAAAAAAAGGAAAATTGGACTTCTCTCCTTCGCTAGGGTTCCTCCTATCCTTGTCAGAGATTTTCCTTTTTCGTTAAGCCTTCTTCGCAGCTCCTTTTGATTGCAAATCAAACTTCCTTTATTGAGTGAACAAATGAGGTTGAGTTCCTTCTTATTTATAGTGGTTGGATCACCCCTCTTGAGGCCAACTTGAAGGAAGGGCAGGTTGACTTGATGGAGGAGACATGATTGACCAAATTACATAAAATAAAATTTCTTCCTTTGATATAATAAGCCCAAGAAGGGTCTAATACAATATGACAAGGATAATAACTCACAAAACAAACCTTAGAATCACTTAATTAGTGCTCTGACCTATAAAAAAAAAAATAAAGCATGAAACCCATGCGTATAAATAATTTTATTTTTACAATCATTTTTCTTTCTTTTTTTCTTTTGACAAATATGTAAAAATTACAATCAAATATGAAGACCGATACTAGTTACATTTCTCAACACTTCATGGGACTAGAAGGCTATTACAGGAGATTTATTAAAAATTTCTCTAAGGTTGTTTAATCACTGCCTTGGAAAGGAAGGGAAAGAAGTTTGAATGGACAATTGATTGTTCAACAAACTTTGATCAACTAAAACAACAATTATTTAATGCTTCAATGATAAGAATTGCAAACCCATAAAATGATTTTGTGGTTTGCATGGAAACTTGCACAAAAGGACTTGGTGGAATTATAATACATGAATGCCAAGTGGTCTGCTATGAATCCCAAAAATTAAATGAACATAAACAAAACTATGTGACTCATGACTTGGAACTCATTTCCGTCATCCATGCATTGAATATGTGGAGGCATTACCTCCTTGACAGGGGGTTCACTCTAATGACTAGTCATGGAGGGCTTAATTATTTATTTTAACAACCCAAGTTAAATGCAAGGCAAGCTATATGGCTAACCACACTTAGCAAATTTGATTTTGAAACCAAATATATGAAAGGTAAAGAGAACAAAGTGGTTGATGCACTCAACAGGAGAGTGAAACTACACCATATAACAACCATGAGTTCCTATGGAAATGGTCTTAAGGAAAGGATCATAAATGTTGGGAAACAAGACGAAAAATATCACCATCTGAAAGAGAAATTGTAACAAGGTTCTTAGAGCATGGAAATTAGGGAGTACAACCTTACTAAAAGTGGGCTGATAAAATTCAGAAGTAGAATATGTGTCAAATAACAACGACTTGAAGAAACTCATATTAAAGGATTTTCATGTCAAGTCATACTTCGACCACCGAGGCTATCAAAAGACTCAAACATCCATAAAGAAATTATATTTTTGTCATGATTTGAAAATGGAGGTGCAATATTTCATCTCCATTTGCATAGAGTGTCAGCAGGTAAAGGTTGAGTGCAAACACCCACCTGATTTATTGCAGACTATTCCCATTCCAAAATGGAAGTGGGAAGTGATTTCTATGGATTTTATTACAAGGTTTCCAAATACTTCTAAGCAACATGAAACAATCATGGTAGTGGTAGATAACTTAAGAAAAATGGCTCACATTGTGGTTGTCAAGTCTACACATTCAGCTAGTGAGGTACCTAAAATATTCATTAAGGAAATTGTGGTTGTATGGAGTCCCTGAGAAGATTATCTCAAATAGAGATGCCAAGTTCACTTCAAAGTTTTTGAGAGAATTTTTTGCAGGATTTGGAACTGATATGGCATATATCATAGTCCTTCCTCATACTAATGGGAAAATAGAGAGGAAAAATAAAATCTTCGAAGATATGTTGAGGATGTATGTAATTCACTAGCCAAAGAAGTGGGAAGAATATATTCCACTTGTAGAATTTTCTTATAACAATGGGTACCAAGAATCACTAAGAATGAGCCCATTTGAAGCATTATATGGGAGGAGTTGTAACACCCCTATCAGTTGGAATGTTCAAGTGAACAGGGTCCTTAATAGGCCTAAAATGTTAAATGACATGGAACAAGAAATGAAAGCTATAAAATGAAATTTAAAAGTGGTTTAGGATAGTAAAAAGAGTTATGAAGACAAGCATAGGTTTCACAAAGAGTTCCACAAAGGGTAACATGTTTTCTTGTGAGTTAGACCCAAGAAAATCTCCTTGAAATTTGGGTCATGTGCCAAGTTGGCACTATGGTTTTTCAGGCCATTTGAAGTGCTCAAAAGGATAAGGCCAAAGGAATTTATGATAGCCATGCCTCCAACAATCATATTTCATGATGTCTTTCATGTTTCATTGCTAAAAATATATGTGCATGAGGTTAATCATGTAATTGACTAGTTTGTGTTACAAGTAGAACTAGAGGGAGAGTTCCAACTGGAACCTTTGTGCATCCTAGATCAGAGACATCTTACGCTCTGAAATCGAGCAATAGAGAAAGTATAAGTGCAGTGGAGAAAATTTGTGCTCGAGGATGCCACGTCGTAAATGGATGACAAGATGTGGGTAGGATATCCTTTCTTATTTGTTGAGTAAGAGTAATAGTAAATACAATGTAAATTTTTGTACAAAACTATGTATATAAAGCTCCATATTAACAATGTTTGTCCTAAAGCATGTGTTGGTTTTATATGGTTTTTGAACACCAAGGATGGTGTTCCCCCCCAAGGGGAGTAGACTGTGGCATCCCCTAGTTAACATACCCTCGTTGTAAATAATTGTAATTAATTAAATCGTTGAGAGGAAGGGACACAAATTCTAGATTGCTTGAGGAATGGGTTGGTTTAAATATCAGTTTTGGCTGGGTAAGTGGTTATAAATGGGATGAATATGCCATAATTTAACTAGAAGAGGAAAGGATATGCCCTTCTTTCCTTTGGCTCAAGCAACAATAAATAAAAGGAAAAAAACATTAAGGCAACATGGGTTGCATTTTCCTGGGTGGTTGACTGCCATGGAGTTGGGAATAATATAGATTGTTAGTCTATTTGGAAGGATACACACTCTCACCCACATGTGCATACACATATGCACCATAGAAAAAGGAGAATGCACTCCTATTATCTCATGCACATAGGTAGTGTATCAAAGCATGCAATGAATAATATTGTAAGAAAAATTCCTGCAATGGCGGAGGTGAGAGCATGGAGAAGGAAGTGAACAAAATTCACAACTGTCAAACTCTAAAGAGATTAAACTAGTTGAAGAACCCTCACAAAGGCTTGATGGGTTTAAGAATTATAGAGAGAAGTGCCTTTCCTATAAGGTTTAAGAACCCATTGGAAGCTTATGGATTAATGAACCTATTGGGTTTGGAAGAGTCACTTGGGTGCTTGTGAGGGTTGATGAACCACAAAATTTTGTCTTGGGGATGAAAATCGAGTACTTGACTCACTGATGAATAAAATGTAGGAGTGGTCTACTTACCCGTCAGTATCTTATCCATTTATCGAGCTTCCTTAACATGGACTCTCTTCTCCTGAAAGTGAGTTGAGACTCCCTGTATTGTAATATCTTGGCATGGATGTTGATTTTGTGTAAAGAATCAGAAGATACTGAGTGAAAGCTCATATGGTTGGTGGATGAAGATAGAGTGGCCTTATGACGTTCTATTTCAGTGTTCTATATTGGTTTAAGTTTCGCTTAGAAGCACTCCACCTCAAGCACTAGAATCTGGATCAGGAGTGATAACTACAAGTAACGGTGGTTGTAGCTTGCCTTGTTAGAAAATGTAATTGGGTTCAGTCTTCATTAATGTATTTTAGTCATCATGTATTTTACTTTTCAAAAGAATAAAGGAAATAATTTTTATTATTGTAATAATGACTTATTAAAGCATGGGTTTCATGCTTGGCTCATCATTATATCAGTCAAAGTCCCCATTGCGGACTCCTAGGATTAATATTGAGTTTATAGAGTCACTTTACATTCAAAGAGACCCTTCTTGGGCTTTTGGATCATGTAAGAAGGTTTTGTATTGAGTCAAATATAATTTATGTATCCTCCACACTAAGTTGGCCTAGAAGAGATCAAGTTGGACTAAGGACACCTATTCGACCCCCCTTGAAGCTTATAAATAGAAGCAAGTTGAATTCTTTTGGAGCATCTCATCTCAAGCTAATTTGATATCTCAAGAGAAGTTGGAGAAGTGCAAAGTAGGGCGAAGTGGGTCTAAGGAATCTGAAGGAAGTGTGATTTGGGTGGAGTCTAAGGAGAAGAAGAAAATCGAACTTTTGGTGCCTCTCTCTCTCAATTTAGTTCCCTAGTTCAGGAGATCGAAGTCTTCCAAGTTTCATTGATGTCGGAAGCTACCTAATGCCAAAAGTGGCTACATATTCAAAGTTGCTAGAAAAGAGGTCGAAGTTTTGGAAGGCTGACTTGGTGTGGAGGGAAGGTCTTGTCTTTGTCTAGTGTGAAGAATCTCAAAGAATACTATTGAAAGGAATATAATTTTGATTGGGTTTTCCCCTTGAGGGGGGTTTTTCCTGGCATAGTGCCTATATCTGGTGTCTACTATTTTATGTGCTTTTTCTTTGGTAATTTCTTGATGAACTAAAAGAAAGAATATATAAAGGAAAACAAATTTGAAGTTAAGATAATCACAAGTAATTGTCAAGTATAAGAAAATATTTCTACCTTTCTGATTTTATAACATGGTATTAGAGCTTTGGTAAAGAAAGAAGCTAAAGGCGGTCTCAAGCACTTGATCAAAGAATCATTCAAATGGATTATTTCAAGAAAGAAATCTAATATATTCAAGGAATATGTCTAACACAATAAAGGGAGAGAATAAACTTGAAGGAGCCTCAAACTGCAGATCCTAGAAGAAGAGGATTGACCTCATCCTTGAAAAGAACAAGGTACTAGATTTGGTGAAAGGAAAGATAAGAAACCTATAAAAGACTCCAGTGATTCTGATAGAGCTAAGTTTAGAGATTTGGAATTGATATCCATGAACCTGATGGTAGAAGGAATAAAGGATAATCTTGTCCCATTTATAGCCAACATTGACCATGCTCAAGAAATGTATGAAGCATTATCAAATTTATTTACTATTAAGACCATTGGTCAAGTTGCAATCCTGAAGAATGAACTAAGAACCAAAAAAATGACTAAAGAATATAGTGGCCTCCTTATGCATGAAGATAGAAAGAATCAAAGATGACCTTTTGGCCATAGGTGAAATAGTTCCATACAAATAACTTGTGATCAATGCTATACTAGGATTACCTCCTACTTGGGGTGCATTTTCTACAGGTCTCAATAGGTGGAAGGAAGCTCCCACATTTGAAGAATTATGCATTGTTTGCAGTCAAGAAGAATTAAGAATTTCGTTAGTTTCAAACTCTGAAGGAGTGTAAAATGCCTATGCTGCTCAACACAAAGGAAGCTTCAAGAAAGGAGCAAGGAGCAAGGTTGACATGTGCAAAGTATAATACTACCAATGTCATAATAAGGGTCACTACAGGAGTTATTTTCCCGATAATCCAAGAAACAAGAAAAGAGAAAGAGATCAAGCAAATGTTGTTGAAAAATAATATCTAAAGAAGGCCAAACCAAAAGAATTTGATATAAGGGAATTACACTACTAAGTCCTTTGCTTCTAGCTTTAGAAATTCTACTTTTTTATTTTTGATGTTTTAGAATTTATAGGTTTTAAAATATTTTTGGAATAGACCTTTTTTTATATATAAGTTTATAGGTATCCCTCAAGCTTTGGAGGGGGCCCCCAACATCTCCCAAAGATAAGTATCTCATTTCTCTTCAATTTCTGTTTTCATGTACTTATTTAAGTTTTGATTATATTAAATGTTAATCATCATTCTCCCTCTATTGTATTGATTAGGAAAACATCTACTACATCCTCAAGGAGTATGGAGAAGGTATCCCAAGACAAGGTTTGTCAAGAAACAAAGTATGCCTCCAAACTACAAAACATTGTTTTGTGTATAAATGCTCATTCTTTTGACAATCTATTACCAATATTGTTATGTCTAGTTTTATTAAATCTTAATTATTCTTGTTTTGGGTGATTCATCACTTGATAAATATACCCTCCTCAAATTCTTAACTGGTCTTATAACCCTAGACAAATTCTCTAGAAAAACCCTAACCTAAGGGTAGGCTAATGTCAATGTTTGAAACCCTTAAACCTGTTATGAAACCAGCTCACAAAAACATAGAAAAGATAGATCAACGCCTTAGAAATAAGCCTCTTCGAGGGGGAAACCTCCATTACATTACACAAATGAACAATTATTGGATGATACAAATGACAAGACCTCCTTTCTATATATAGGAGTCCAAGGGGTCATAATATAATCAGAGCCGACATAAAAATAATAATGTAAGGGCATAATAATAACAATAGTAGGCTTCTATGGGGACACAATAATAACAATATGGGGACAACATGGGCACAAAAATATAATATGGGGGTTGTACTAACAACAATAGGGGGTTACACTAGTAGTATAGGGACCTAACATGCCCCTCTCCTTCAAAAAGTATTGTCCTCAACGCTTGAGTAATTATTGATGCTTCTGTATAAAATTCTTGTCCTCACATGTGGAATATTCAGTGGATAGGTTCTTCCATTTGATGAGATACTCTGAAATTGATTGATTTCATAGCTATGGGGTTCTTGTTTCTATGACTGCTCCAGGTTCCAATATGATTTTTCTTTCCTCGTCAAGTTCTGGCAATATTGTTTGAACTAGCATCTTCTACAACTTTTGAATGAGTGGCCACACTTCTTCGTCCTTCTTCCATTCATCTCTTGCTTTGTTTATCCAATCTGGCTGGATAATAGAACTAGCATAAAACAATGCTTCCACATCCTCATCCTTTCTTGAGAGTGCATCTGCAACAACATTTTGCTTCCCTTTTTTGTAGACGATTTCAAAGTCATAACCCAACATATTTGTGACCCATTTTTTCTGTTATTCTAAAGATAATCTTTGTTCTAAAAAGCATTTAAGACTATCACGATCCTTTTTTACCTTGAAGTGTATTCCCATTAGGTAAGGTCGCCATTTCTTAAGTGCATGTAGTATTGCCAACATTTCCTTCTCATAAATAGCTTGCTTGAGATGTAGCTGTAGAAATACCCAATCGCATCCATCAAAACTTATCTCATTGCGATGTTGATCTACCTGTTATTTCATTCGATTCTACACCAAAGTGGCATTATCCTTTAAAAGTTGGAGAACTTGTTGTTGATGATTAATATTATCTTTCACTGCTTGAATCTTTTTCTTCTTGATGTGTCCTTCTATATTGAGAGTTTGAGGAGTGGTAATTTCTTCCAATTCATTACAAGATATGGTCGGATTCATTTCTTGATGCTCAATGTGATCTTTCACTTCTTGAACATTTTTCTTCTTGATATGTCCTTCTATCTTGATAGTTTGAGGAGTGGTAATTCCAACCAATGCATTAAAACATATGGTCAGATTCATTTCTTCTTTCTCGATATGATCTTTCACTTATTGGAACTTTTTCTTCTTGATATGTCCTTCTATCTTGAGAGTTTGAGGAGTGGTAATTCTTGCCAATGCTTTACAAGATATGGTCGGATCTTTTGATGTTTCTTGATCCTTTTCTTCCTCCTCTTCATAATCTGCGTAAAATAATTTCTTTTCAGCACACTTATGACCTTTAGCGTATTTTCTATCACAATTGTAACAAATCCCTTTTTCTTTTTTTTCTTCCAATTGTTGTGGTGTAAACCTTGTAGATTGTGGAAGGCTAGAAGAAAAAACACTTCCATAATTATAGTCGTTAGTGGTGGGATTCCTTGTTTCCATAATTTCGCTTTCAATTTTTCTTTCCAACCTGAATGCCTTCTCCACTGAATCAGGCTCCCAAAGACGAACCTCGTGTTGAATGTTATCCTTTGAAGTCCCTATGAAGACATCAATCCTTTGCTTCTCTGGAATATCATTTACCCTTATATTCAATTTTTGAAAGTCCTCAATGTGCTCTGCTATTGAACCCTTTTGTTTGATATTTATCAATTGGCTAAAGAAGATGTTTCTCTTTGTATCCTCATAATGTGCTATCATGTCCTCCGTGAAAATTGACCACGTGAAAAGTGGTTTACGAGAACAAAGCCCTTCATACCATAAAAATTGATTTGATTCTAAATATAAATATGCAATACATACCTTTTGTAATAGTTCCACCTCATGTAGATCGAAATATTGCTCCATCTGTAGTATCCAATTTAATGGATCCTTGCCATCAAACTTCCTCATATCGTCTTTTCTTGATTTTATGAGCTCGATATTGAAACAGTTGTATCTCTGTAATTTTAGATCTCCAAGTTTTGATATTGTGTCCTACAGTAGCCCTCTGAGTCCTGTTTCTAACCCTCCAAGTCTGATCAAGATTGGATTCTGCAAGGAAGAGTTATGTCAAATCTCCCACGATGACTTGATTATAGACTTGTTTTGTAGAGCGAACTTTTACGAAGTTCCACGTGTCATTGTTTCAACCAAAGGCCCTGAAACCGATACACAGAAAACTACAGTCCATCCTATTTCTATAACTTCTGATGAAATTGCAATTTGATGCTCAAAGAGAAAGTTATGATGATGTTCCCAAGGTCACCTATTTGGGATGTAATTTGGGAGCCTACAGAAACCCTAAATGTCTTGGACTGTATCTCCAAAAATATAACAATACAAGATCCAAAATTCAGGCTCGAACTTCGCCACTTTTTCAACTCAAATGGGTTTTAAGTTTAGATACTGAAACTTTGAAGAAAAACAATTATAGTGAAAATTTCATGATGACCTATTTGAGATGGCACTCTGGAGTTTGTAAAAACCCTAACTTCCTCAGATCATATCTCCAAAACTATAGAGAGACAAGATATGAAATTCAGCCCAAGGTAGATTGTTATTTCATCTCAAATGGGTTTTTTAGCTTCTAAACCATCACAGACAAAACGTTATAGAGAAAATGCCACGATAACCTGTTTGGAGCAATGAAACCCTAGAACCTAAAGCTCTGATACCAAATGTTACGGAACCGGCTCACAAAAAGATATAAAAGACAGATCAATGCCTTAGAAATAAGCCTCTTCGAGGGGGAAACCTCCTTTATATTACACAAATGAAAAATTCTTGGATGATACAAATGGCAATCCCTCCTTTCTATATATAGGAGTCTAAGGGGTTATAATATAATCAGAGCCAACATAACAATAATAATGTAAGAGCACAATAATAACAATAGTGGGCTTCTATGGGGGCACAATAATAACAATATGGGGACTAAATGGACACAACAAAATAATAAGGGGGTTGAACTAATAACAATAAGGGGTTACACTAGTAGTATATGGACCTAACAAAACCTCTTAGGGTTATTGGGAAATGTTATTTGAAGTTTTTGTTGATGATGTCATGTTTAAGGTTTTGATATGATCATGAAAACCTAACTTGTTAGGGATGAATGATGTTGTCTAAAATCTTGAACCTTTGAAATTTTGTATAGTAGGGTTTTCTCTGCTATGTTATGTAATGCTAGATCTTTAGGGTTTGGATTGTGCCTATAAGAAAAACCTTTGTTATGTATTTAAAGTAAGATCCTAAGATTGAAGTCCTAGGTACAAATGTGTCCATTTGGTAGAAACCCTAGCTTGATCTAGGTTCATATATAATGTTGTTTGACATATGATATGATTATGCATGATAATGAATTCCCATATATGAATGTTGATCTAATTATTGATGGTCTTGGGTCCTAGGGTTTGAAAACAAACCCTAGTTAAAATTTTGATGATGATGTTTGATAAATCTAGGTTTTGCAACTAAACCTTAGTAGTACTTAAATTCTCTAATATGTGTGTCTGGAATCTATGAATCTATATAATGATTTTTGAGAATTTATATATGGAAATCTAGGGTTTATATCAAACCCTAGTAGATGTTAGTCATGATGTTGATTATGTTGTGATTAGCTTTGATTGTTGAAACTCATGTATAAAATCTAGGATATGTATAAAATATTAGTGAGGAGATGTTGATGGTGATAGACCTGCCAACATTCAGGGGATCACCCCGGTATGAAGTCCCAACTAGACCTCACACCATTTGGTGTGGGAGTCCCATACGGTATGATGGCCTGCTTTCCATTATCTTAAGGATTTTCCTCAACTCTTGCTTGCCAACACAAAAGCGTGGTTTGCTTTGTCTTTGGGAAGTGAGTTTCGCGTGCCTGGTGAGTGTAAGTGTACTCATGTCAATGGTTATTTTTTTGTAAAAGGGGAAGATGGTCAAAGTGAGTTCCAGATTGGATGGGATGCAGTCCCAACTTGGCTAGGAACACACAACACAATAGGACATGCACAACTTCCGGAGGAGTAGTCCACACAGATGTTGCAATCACAACATACAAGGTAAGATAACATGTACAACACTCAACAGATCAATCCAAACGAGTGCAATGGTTGTTACAACAAGATTCATGTGAAAGGTATGTCTGATGTCCAAGAGAGAAGTCTACATGGGTGAGACATCATTAACAACATATACAACACATTTCCATTAATAGATTATGCATTACAACAAATTAAACAGTTCAGATGTAGAACACAGGTTAAAGCAACATGCATTACAAGTATTAAAGATCATTCTTACAACATATACAATACACATGTGAAAATGTGCTTTCCTGTAGCAGGCTTCTGAATTAAGTGAAAGTTCAAAGACACATTGTTACACCATACATCACTAACCCTGAGTGCAGGGCGTTGGAGCCACTACTTACTCCTCAAATAAAAGATTATAAACCCTCTTGACTATGTCAGAGGAGTTGAGGTGAAAAGTCCCTTCATGTACAAATGAGGGGGGTATTTATAGACAAGCGTGAAGCTAACCCTTATGGCTATTCGACTACCCTCATAACCATTTGACTTCCATGACTTTGACTTAAATGACTCTTTGTTCAACAAGTGGGTCTCTTGGACTTCCACGTTACATCACATTTGATTAACAACAATCCCGTAGTGGAGATGTGGGCAACATGACTCATGATGTGACTCAACATGACTTGACATGACAGTGCTGGTACATTCATGCTACTATTGGAGTGCATGTTGAGCTACCGTGCTGCTAGGTGATGGATGTCTTCATGGTGTATCATAGCTTCACCTCCGCATGGCAAAGTGCACGGAGTCTTCAATGGTCCTTGGTTCGCTTGATGAAGCTTTAACATGTTATTCCTTGTTTTCATGTTGGAAGGCTTAACAGACTTATCTATTCACGAAGGTGCATGTTTGTCGCATTTTTCCATTTCGCATGCATCAATTGTTTGTACGTTGGTGAAATTGTCATTATGCATGTGCTCCCTTCGTTCATCCTATTCGTCGTCTTCCCATGTTTGTTAGTGTACCTGTACCTGCAGTCACTCATGACGAGATGACATCAAATTCAAAACCTCTTAGTCTACCATGACACATGATCATTTCGAATGCAGGTGACGAAGAGAGGTAGCAAGGTTGTGAAGTAGGATGATGGGTCTGGGCATTGCTGAAGAAAATTGTGCAAGAATCACTGAGTTATGAAGACGGGCAATCTAAGTCGATAGTGACTATCTTCAACTTTTGGCTCAGATGGAAGACAAATTGCGCAAATTTTTGGAGGGAAAGTTTGGGATGCAGGAAGGCAAGGAAAGAATTATCTGTGCATTTTTTGGAATGAACGGGCACCGAGGGCTGGAAAATCAAATTTGTGCAATTTTCCAGAGGAGCGGGTCGAGTTGCATGAAGGGTCAATAGGCAGGGATTGTACAGTTTTTTTATTGGAACTTCCTGGGAGACTGGCAGCCAAAACTGCGCAATTCCCAAAGGGAACTGGTAGTTGGCTGCTAGGGTCACTGGCAACCAAAACTACGCAATTCCCATAGGGAACTGCCAGTTGGCTGTTTGAGACACTGGCAGCAGAAACTGTGCAATTGTGGGAGGGAACTGGCAGTCTGCTACTAGGGGTTGCTGGCAAGGAAAACTGTACTGAGGCCAGGAGGTCGACCTACTGATCATCTCTACACAATTTCTGAGCTGAGCTGATTAATGGGTAGCGAATGGCCTGCTCATGAACACTACACAATTCTGAGATGAACAGTCAGTCGACTATCAGGATGATTGACTGGGAAAACCTCATAAATTTTTGATGTAGAAAAGGACAAGCACTTGGTGTCTATCCGGCTTGTTTGTGCAATTTCCTCAATCAAATGAGGGAGTAAGGTCATTGGCCTATGCGCAATTTTTGAGGGGAGTCAGTCTCGAGGTGATTGTCGAGTCTGACTGTCTCGATGGCCAGCATGAGGGTTGATTGAAATGCTTACGGGCAGTGTAGATTGAGAAGACTAGATTAGTGCTTTTGCGTTGTTCTGGTTGACAGTGGATCGAATCAAAAGTGAGGTGATGGTCTAGTTATTAGAGGGGAGTCTAGTCGTCAGAACTTCAACAAAAATGACTAAGTCTGTGAATGACGCATAGGTGATCATATGAACATACACTCACATGAATCGATGACGAAATGACCCAAACCATCCAGACACATGTTTAACATGACTGACCGACGGTGCAAGTGACAAGCACGCCACTCATGCTTTACCATTCATTGATCGAGACAACGCTTGCACAACAGTGAAAGTGACTGTGTGTGTGTGTGACAAAGGTAGATGTAATGACTCACATGAGCTCATTGAGTGAAACCGAGTGTGTGTAGTCATCAAGTGAAACTCTCAAGGGAGGCTCCGAAATTAGTGTAAACCAAAATTTTGAAGGGTGGTTGTAGCTGCTACAACACTTGGCGACACACTGGTAGAACTTCAATTTCTCTATTTCGGTTCATTACTAGCACAGGGCCTTCGTATTTCAAGTAGTATTAAATCATTATGTGGGTTAGTTTAGTTTCCCCACTTACCCCATGGAAATACATGGTTCACCCTTTGCCAACTCAATCAAACACAATAAAAAATTCAGCTTAGATCTTAATGTTTCAAATTTGGGAAGGGTAGTTTAGCTCACGAGTTGAAGATTTTTAGAATATAAGTTTTCATCTCTGGTGTTGCTCCACTGCCAGCAGGCCTCGGCAGTACCCTGATAGAGTCACGCAGGTACACACACATTTCTCCACTGCCAGCGAGCCTGGTCAATACCCCGATGGAGTTGTATGCTTCACCTCTCTGCGTAGGAAGCCTTTCTCTTCTTTCAACTTTTTATTTTTCAAGAGGACTGTGCATAGGCACTTATTTATTTTTGGGGCGAAGGGATCCTGACTTATTGAGAGGAGAAGAGGTTGTTCCTTCAGAGAGGCATGTAATACCTCTGACATAGGTTTGCTCGTTTAGATTTTCCCCTTCTCTGTTTCTACTAGTTGGATGAGCTTGAACACAGAGAGCAGAATGCTGAGTACATGCATGGGGAGTCCCAGTGGACACAGGTTCATAGTTGGACCAAAACTTCTCTTACACATGGTTCATATTTCTGTTAAGACTTCATCGGCCAAAGGTTATAACCAAGCACACAGAAGATGGACACAAGACTGACCAAGTGCTGCAATGTCATAAGTCTCTTCAAATTTCAACCACATACTCTATTCAAAAGCCAGAACATAGTAGTTGGCAACACTTATTTCTGAAATAAAAAATAGTAATATATCAAATAAACAAACAAATGTGAACAAAAGTAGTAAGCGAAATCAAACAATGCAAAACAAAGATAATAAGAAAAACAAACAAGATGAATACAATAATTAGCAAGCAGACTATGTATAGGGCATAGACGCTACTCGACCTACTGAAAATAGTGCTTGAGGTTTATCCTCTTGTTAAGTGATTGCAAATGATACGTGTGTGGGCCAAGCTTCTCGTAGACCAATGCAAGTCCATCGGATTCCGCTACTTGAACCTGGTGGCATTCCAAAAGACCTTCAAATGAGGACAACACCATTGTTTCAAGTCCTGTGTGCAACATGGGCTCAGATGATGGCATGGGGTAATTGCTTTTATTCTAGGAAGGGTTCAAGTTTCTGAAGTCAATGCGTAAGCAGATTTTCCCAGATTTCTTACGTGTGGGATTTAAATTAGAAAACCAAGTATGGTGATGAACTTTGCAAGTAGTCCAATCACTTAAAATGTTAGTCAATTTTTCCTATAAAAGGAGTGCAAACAACATGTATATATTACTTGGCATTTGTTTCAATGGCTTGTCTCCTCCTTTACCTGGAATCTCATGTTGGATTTCTCACATGTAGTGTGTACTCAGGTCATCATCTACCCATGCAGACCCATCCTGGTATTGCTTAGTCAAGTGGTCAACGATTTGTCACTACTGCGGTGTGTAGCTTAGACCAAGATTGGACATCTTCCGATCATGATAGGTTCCTAGAATTCTTTGTGCATTCGTAGCAGTGGTCCTTCGTGTGTTTAACATGATAGCTTCATACTCAGCATCATTGTTTGTGCATTCGAACTTCAAAAATCTCAAAATCATGCATTGTCCATTGTTTCGGATGACTAAGATACACTTAGTCCTTGAGACATCATGTGTTCACAATTTGTCAAGACTCATGGCCCATAGCTCGTCTGTACATGGACCATTTGGCATGCTAGTAATACTGCTACTACCATTGTTGCTACTACTGCTACTATCAGACAAACAAACTATACAAGTTTCATTACCATCAGTAGGGCAAGGAAGGAGTCCCAATTGCTTATGTGATGAGGTTGGAGCTGGCCGTGCAAGATAACATTGCAATGTCTTTTCTAGGAGGCAATTGCCAAACATGAGTTCTGCGAAGGCCAACGACTTGTTCTTTCCATCAAGGGGAGTGACACTGTGTTTCATATACCTCTCGGATAACACCCAGATTTGGTTACATTTTCCCTTATATGGAAGCCACATGTGAGACCAATCTATAGCGAAATATCCATCTAGCTTCCTAGACCAGTCTCTGCTGAGTAGCAGGCCATATGCTTCTGGTATGTCCACAACAACTATGTTGATGCATTGGTATACTCGAATGTCATGAGATAGTTGGATGATCATGTCTTGTAATTCACCAATGGCTGGTACTAATGTTCTATCAAGTTGGTGATTCACGAGGATGTTTCTCTCCAATGTGCATTGATCTTCTTAGCAATGGAGAGCGGCATGAAGTTGGTTGCTGTGCCAGAATCAACCAAGAAGTTATGAACATTGTAGTTGAAAACTTCAAATGAAAGTAGGAATGGGGGGCAACCTAAGTTTGCTTCTTCCATCCAGAGTGTATTGAGCACATTGGAAAGTGATCCAGGAGGTGTGCCTCCTCCCTTGCTGGTAGAGGCTACGTTGTGTGTTGTTGTCTGTCCCAACGGATGCAGCAGGATATATCACTGACTCTGGACTTTGGCTAACTCAAACAAACTGATGTTCATGAGTTTTCTTCATGTCATCAACTATGTTGTATTCCAGAGGTGGTAGAATCACCGAGGTGTCCGAGGTGGAAAAGATGTTCGTATTTTCCGACGAAGTGTCTTGCGAGTTGCTGCTCATGGATGTACTCTTATTCATCGCTACCTTCCTAGACTTGCTTTGTGTTTTTTTCTTTGAGACAGTCAGTGGATCGACCTTCTTTATCAGCTGTCTCACCTTCTCTTGCATTTCCTCAAGTGTACGGGGAGCCCCTTTACTGCTAATATTGTAACGATAATTTTTCTTTTGGGGTTGCTTCTCGATGTTCATCTTCAAGATTACTTGTGAGCACTGATATGCATTCACCACATGCCTAGAACTTGGTGTTTCATCCAGTGCAACCTCTTCATCATCATCAATGTCTTTCGGCTGCACTAGCATATCACCTTTTGCATCAAGTGTATGAATACATACAAAGCTAATGACTCACTTCCAATCCGAACAAGAGTTCTCGTGGTGGAACTCTTCTTAGAAGGAACAAAACTTAGGATCAATGCACTTATCAAGTTGGAACACAAGCTTTTGCATAGTTTTGGAAGTGAACCGGTTGTTGCGTGATGAGACGATTGATGAGTTGTTTTCCTATCTCTGTTTGGGCAAATGACTGCTTGTGAATGTTTATGTTTTCCGTTGCTTGAGCTCGGAAATTTCGGTGGTCAAGTTCTTGACAAGGTGAGCAAGGGTCTCAATATTAGTTCCTTCCTTGTCTCTACACTTGCTCGTCGTTGCTTGGGGCTTTCTTCTAACATCCTTGGAGTCTTTCGTTGATTCGTCATCCTTGGTGACTCTGGTTGCACGTAGGTCCTTTTCAACAACAATATCCTCTTTGCAACTTTCTAAAAGTTTTGGCTTCACAGCTCACTTTACAAACTGGACAATGGTGGTCAGTAATGCAGACATGTAATAGTCAACAATGATGGAGTCATGAGGCTTAGTGTCTACTGCAAAGTTTTTCAAAATAATCATAAACCTCTTATTGAAGTCTTTCACTTTCTCTTTTCCCTCCATCTTGAGGCTTCCCAATTCTTTGAGTAGCATGGTTGGGGTCTTGTCATCAACAAACTTTTCAAGGAACATACGTTTGAAAGCACCCTAGTTCTGTATGGAGTTGGGTGGAAGGTTGTGATACCAAGCAGCTGATCCACCATCCAAGTTATATAGGAATAATATACATGCTACGTTGTCATAGTGTACCTCAAGTATCTCCAGTTGTAGGTAGAAGTTGTCTAAGTGGTCTTCTGCCTTCACCGTATTGTCAAGATTGAACTTGATGTTCATTCTCTCTTCTTGATTTAGCATCTTGTGTAGAACAACAAGGAGAGCCAATGGTCCCTGAGTCAACCATTCAAGATTTGTGTTAGCCATCTCTTCGTCTTCTTCATCCTCTTCATATTCTTCATCCTCTTCCTCTCCTTCGGAGTCTGATGGTTCCAGATCTAAGTTTGTCAGTTCATCCTCGACTCCACCTCCTCCACTACCTTCCCCTCTGCCTCCTATACTGGAGTTCGATCCCAAAAGAGTGCCTTGTTCATATTCAAGTAAGATTGGAGGTTCCTCTCCATCTTCAATAGCTTATTCTAGACCTTCAAGCATGGCAAGGACTGCTTCTTCCACCGATGATACAACAACTCTTGTGGGCATGGCTTTTGGCTTCCTAGATGTGTGTGGAAGATGTTGTACACCTGGGATCATTCCAACTACTTTCACGAACTGGCATGTGATGGGACGAACAGAGCGAAGGTGTTGATATGAAATATCGTGTTCAATCCTAGGAGGTGAGGATTTTCCAACTTCAGAGTCATGTAAGAGGGAGTGTGAGTTACTTCCTTGATCAGATGGTTGATGAGTGAGTGTGAGGGGAATTTCAACCATGTACAACTGGCTACCCTCCTTCTAGTGCCATAAATTTTGACGGTGATGGACCTGCCAACATTCAAGGGATCACCTCGATATGAAGTCCCAACTAGACCTCACACTGTTTGGCATGGGAGTCCCATCCGATATGATGACCCAATTTCTATTGTCTTAAGGATTTGCCTCAACTCTTACTTGTAAACATAGGAGATTGGTCTGCTTTGTCTTCGGGAAGTGAGTTTCATGTGCCTGGTGAGTGTAAGTGTACTTGAGTCAATGGTTCTTTCGCTGTAACACACAACACAATAGGACATGCAAAACTTCTGGAGGAGCAATCCACATGGATGCAGCAGTCACAACATACAAGGTAAGATAACACATACAACACTCAATGCATGAGTCCGAACAAGTGCAATGGTTGTTACAGTGAAAGGTCTGTCTGATGTCCGGGAGAGTAGTCTACATGGGTGAGACAATGTTAACAACATATACAACACATTTCCATTAATGGATTATGCATTACAATAAATGAAAGAATTCAAATGTAGAACACAGGTTAAAGAAACATGCATTACAAGTGTTAAAGATCAGTCTTACAACATATACAATACATGTGTGAAAACGTGCCAGCCTGTAGCAGGCTTCTAAATT
Organism: Pinus taeda; assembly: GCA_000404065.3. Taxonomy (NCBI): domain Eukaryota; kingdom Viridiplantae; phylum Streptophyta; class Pinopsida; order Pinales; family Pinaceae; genus Pinus; species Pinus taeda. The sequence continues at coordinate 125,473 of APFE031057436.1, read as the reverse complement.
AAGTGAAATTTCTGAGACACATTGTTACTCCATACATCACTAACCCCAAGTGTGAGGTGTTGGAGCCACTGCTTACTCCTGAAAGAAAAGATTACATACTGTCTTGGCTATGTGGGAGGAGCTGAGGCGAAAAGTCCCTTCATGTACAAATGAGGGGGGTTATTTATAGCCAAGGGTGAAACTAACCCTTATGGTTGTTCGAATACCCTCATAACCATTTGAATTCCATGAATTTTCAACTTACATGACTCTTTTTTCAACAATTGGGTCTCTTGGACCTCCATGTTACATCACATTGATTGACAACAAGCCCATAGTGGAGATGTGGGCAACATGACTCATGACGTGACTTGACATGACTTGACATGACAGTGCTAATACATTCATGCTTCTACTGGAGTGCATGTCAAGATATAGTGCTGCTGGGTGATGGATGTCTTCATGGTGTATCATAGCTTCACCTCTGCATGGCCAAGTGTGAAGAGTCTTCGATGGTTCTTGGCTAGCTTGATGAAGCTTTAACATGTTGTTCCTTGCTTACATGTTGTAAGGCTTGATAGGCTCACCTGTTCGCAAAGGCTAATGTTCGTCGCGTTCATCCATTTCACATGCATCGTTCATTTGTCCATTGGTGAACCTGTCCTTCTGCATGTGCTTTGTCTTGCCATGTTTGTTGGTGTACCTGTACCTGAAGTCACTCATGATGAGACGATATCAAATCCAAAACCTCCTATTCTACCATGACACATGCTCATTTCAGATGCAGGTGATTGGGAGAGGTAGCAAGGTTTCGAAGTAGGATGATGGCTCTGAGCATTGCTGATGAACATTGCACAAGAATCACTAAGTGATGAAGACGAGAAATCTGAATCGAAGTGACTATCTGCGAGGTTTGGCTCGGCTGGAAGACAAAATTACCTAGACAGTTCGAGCTGCAGGAAGGCAAGGTAGGCATGATCTGCACATTTTTTGGAACGAACAGGAAGCAAGGGCTGGACAACCATATTTGTGCAATTTTCCAAAGGAGTGGACCGAGCTGCATGAAGGGTCAGTAGGCAAGGATTGCATAGGTTTTTGGGGGAACTACCCAGGAGACTGTCAGCCAAAACTGCACAATTCCCAGAGGGAACTGGTAGTTGGCTGCTGGGGTCATTGGAAACCAAAACTACGCAATTCCCGGAGGGAACTTCTCATTGGCTGCTAGAGACACTGGCAGTAGAAATTGTGCAATTCCTGAAGGGAACTAACAGTCTACTGCTAGGGGTTGCTAGCAAGGGAAACTACACTGAGACCGAGAGGCCGACCTACTAATCATCTCTGTGCAATTTCTGCGCTGAGTTGACTAATGGGTAGCAGAAGGCCTGCTCATGAACACTACACAATTTCTAAGATGAACAGTCGGTTGACTATCGGGGTGACTGACTGAGAAAACTGCATAATTTTCTGAGGGAGATAGGGACGGGAACTTGGTGTCTATCCGGTTTGTCTGTGCAATTTCCTCATTCAGCTGAGTGAGTAAGGTTAGTGGCCTTTGTGCAATTTTTGAGCGGGGTCAGTCCCGAGGTGACTCTCAGGTTTGACTATCTGGGTGGCCAGAATGAGGGTTGATTGAAATGTTTGCAGGAAGTGTAGCTTGAAAAGACTAGCTTGGTGCTTCTGCGATGTTTTGGTTGAAAGTTGATCGATTCAAAAGCAGGGTGATGGTTTGGCTATTAGAGGGGATTCTAGTCATCAAAACTTCAACAAAAATGGCTAAGTGTGTGAATGATCAAAAGATGCATAGGTGATCATAAGAACACACACTCACATGACACGACGATGAAACGACCCAAACCATCCAGACACACATGTTCAACATGATTGACCAACGGTGCAAGTGACAAGCGCGACACTCATGATTGACCATTCATTGATCGAGAGGATGCTTTCATGAAAGTGAATGTGACTCTGTGTGTGAGTGCAACAAATATTTTCATAGTGGACACAACAAGCACATACGAAGTGGAGACTTTGAGCATAACCAGAACATGGTCGCAAACATGACTTAGACACCAACATGCAAACACTTGAATGAAATGAAGAAGCAAGGCAGATGTAACGACTCACACAAGCTCACAGAGTGAAACCAGGTGCGTGCAGTCATCAAGGGAAACTCTCAAGGGAGGCTCTGAAATTAGTGCAAGCCAAAATTTTGGAGGGTGGTTGTAGCTACTACAACATGAGCCTAACATATGAATTCTGAAAGTTGTTGATTTATTTCTAGGGTTTTCTATGTGAAGAATTTTGTCGTTGAAAGAATATTGAAAACCTAGATATAATGAGTTTGATTGATGAGCTATGAATATGATTTAGGGATTGTAACTAATTTTGGGAAAGAAGTTGAAGTATAGTCGCTTGATTTTTATGTCTAATGCTTCCGTTATTATAAAATTTATGTTATGGCTAACTTCATGCTTCTATAGTTTTGGTTTTACTTTCTATCTAAGTTATGTAGGAACATAATCATCAAGATGAGGACAATCGAAAGAAATATTGATGTGATAAGCATGATATGATGTGAATGATAACTCTAAAATGAAGGATGGAAGCCATGAAATATTCCATGATAATGAAAAAGAAGAAGTTGATCTCCCTAGGTTAAGAGGGAGCCCAAATAAAAGAAATCTCCCTTAGTTTAAGAGGGAGCCTGGATAGAGATAATCTTCCTGGTTGAGAGGGAGAGCATAATTTTGATTGCAAAATGAAGTTTGAAGGATATGTTGTTGTATATAAAGGAAATATTCAGTTGATAGACCTATCGTGTTTGAAAAGAAACATCAGGTAAACCCCGAATGTTTGTGTTTATTTATGAATATGTGAAAGTAAATTATTAATTGGGGTTTTGTTTAAATCTCTCGAAGGTATTGATAGCATGTTGATTACCAATCAATTTGATTGGGAGAGATTGGTTGTCCTTGATATGTTGGGTCAAGGGGCGGTGAGGCTTTGTAAGTGAAGCATTACCTGGGAGGACATCTGGTTGAAAATTTTTGTTGATGTCTAAGTCCCAAAGTTGGAAAGGTGGCGTTGGTCATTGAGTTATGACACACACCTGGATCTATGTGTCGATAGTTAGCAAGTAGGCCTGATGGTACCTATAGAGGCTGAAATATTGAGTCCATCTTATTCCCACTTGCATAGATTGCCTTGGTTGGGAATCTAGTCCATGTCATTGCAGTGCCTAAATAGTTGAGAGACCAATGGATAGATTTCTCTCGTCAGGAATCTAGTCCATGGAATTATGGCGCCTAAACTCTTCATTTTTCATATAGTCTGAGATCTTCCATTGTATTTGTATATTATAAGTACCTCCCTAGTTAAGAGGGAGTGTTAGAAATTGTAACTAGATTCAGTATTCATTAATGTATTTGAGTCATCATGTAATGTACTTTTCAAAAGAATAAAGAAAATATTTTTTATTATTGTAACATTGACTTATTAAAGCATGGGTTTCATTCTTGGGTCATCATTATATTAGTTAAACTCCCCATTGCAGACTCCTAGTATTAATATTGAGTTTATAGAGTCATTGTAGATTCAAAGAGATGCTTCTTGGGATTTTTGATGTAAGAAGGTTTTATATTGAGTTAAATATAATTTATGTATCCTCCACACCAAGTCGGTCTAGAATAGATCAAGTTGGCCTGAGGACACTTATTCGAACTCCCTTGTAGCCTATAAATAGAAGCAAGTCGAATTCATTTGGAGCATCACATCTCAAGCTAATTCAATATCTCATGAGAAGTTTGAGAAGTGCGAAGTAGGATGAAGTGGGTCTAAGGAAGCTTAAGGAAGTGCAATTTGGGTGGAATATAAGGAGAAGAAGAAAATATAACTTTTGAAGCCTCTGTCTCTCAATTTCATTCCCTATTTTGGGAGATCGAAGTCTTCCAAGTTTCATTGATGCCAGAAGTTGCTACATATTCAAAGTTGTTGGAAAAGAGGTCGAAGTTTTGGAAGGTTGACTTAGTGTGGAGGGAAGGTCTTGCCTTTGTCTAGGGTAAAGAGTCTCAAAAAATACTATTGAAAGGAAGATAATTTTGATTGGGTTTGCCCCTCGAGGGGGGTTTTTCCCTGGCGTAGTGCCTATATCTGGTGTCTACTGTTGTATGTACTTTTGCTTTGGTCATTGCATTATTTACTAAAAGAAAGAAGATATAAAGGAAAACTAATTCGAATTCAAGAACATCACAATTAATTATCAAGTATAAGAAAATCTTTCTGCCTTTCTGATTTTCTAACATGTCTATGTCCCGGTGTCCTTGATCTTCATGTTTTGGTTTTTGTAATTTCTTGATGAATTAAGATAAAATAAGAACATAAGAAAAACAATAATAACTCAAAGAAATCACAAGTAACTATCAACAAGAGAAAATATTTCTAGCTTTCCAAATTTCCAACATGGTACCAAAGTTAAGGTGAAGAAGAAGAAAAAGACTGCTTGAATATCTATTGAAGGAAAATTGAGGTTTAAGGAAGATCATTAAAGGGATAATATAATGGGATAAGCCTACTATCTACAAGAACTATGTCTAACTCAATGAAGGGAGAAAACAAATTAGAAGGAGCCTCCAAATATAGGGCATGGAAAAAGAGGATAGATCTCATCCTTGAGAAGAATAAAGTTTTGGATTTAGTTCGAGGAATAGTCAAGAAGACTAAATATGAATCAAGTGAGGTAGAGAAAGAAAATTTCAGAGAAACCGAAATATTGGCCATGAACCTAATAGTGGATGGAGTAAAGGACAACCTCATTCCATATATATCCAACATATATTCTGCTCAAGAAATGTATGAGGCTCTATCCAAATGATTCACAATCAAGAACGTTGGTAAAATTACAAGCCTCAAGAATGAATTAAGAACTATTAAGATGAAGAAGGACGATAATGTGGCTCCTTCTTTATAAGGATATCTAGAATCAGAGACAAAATTCAAGTAATAGATGAAATTGTACCAAAAAAATAGCTTGTGATTATTGCCCTTCTAGGACTACCAACATCATGGAGTGCCTTTGCATCAGGAATCAGCAGTTGGAAGGATACTCCAATATTTGAACAAATGTGGAATGCATGTAGTCAAGAAGAAGCCAAAATATCAGTAGTAAGCAACAAGAAGGAGGATGAAGAGGAGAAAACCTTAAATTCCTATTCCTCTCATCACAAGAAAAAGGGAACCTTCAAGAAGTAAAAAGGACCAAAGAAGAAAGTAGACCTATCAAAGATTGAATGTTACAGCTTTCATAAGATGGTTCACTACAAAAGTCATTGTCCAGAGAGTCAAAGGAATAAGAAGAGAGATAGCGATCAAGTAAATATTTTCAATGAAGCTCCACCAAAGAAGAAGAAGATGGAAGAATTTGAAGTCAAAGACTTATTTTCTAGGGACTCTTAGGGACTATATCCCTTACATATCCTTATATTCTAATTTTTGAATTTTTTTCCTTTATGTTTTGATTTCTATAACTTGTAGGTCTAACATGTCTCATTAGAACACCTTTTATTTTTAGCTGTAGGTTTCCCTCAAGATTGGATTATTAGGGAGTCTCCGCCAATTTACCGAAAGATAAGTATTCTATTCTTTATTTCATCTTTTCATGTTTGGTTTCTCACATCAAGACTTGTTTGAATTATATGCTAATAACCTTTTTATATTTTCCATGGTAGGAAAGCTTGTTCAATACTCAAGGGTTATGGAGGAGGCTTCAAAGAATAGATTTGAAGCATGGAAGAAGTTTTTCCCTTCAAGAATTGATGTCATACAAGGTCTTTTAAGGAACAACTCGAGGAATATCTTAAACTATAAGCTTTGTTATAAAGTTCTCTTCATGCAAAAGGTACGATCATTCTTTCCTTTAAATTTTTCTTTACATTACTAACATTGTTATGTCTAGGTTTTTGAATAATAAAGATTCTTGTTAGGGTGATTGATCATCATATTGAATCTACCCTCATTATATTATCATTCTTGTGGAAACCTAAAAAGGTTCACTGTAAAGCCATAACCTAAGGGTATGTCAACGATAATATTGAAACCCTAGTCTACTTAGGGTTGTTGATGAAATCCAAAATTCCTATTATTTTGATGTTTTGGAATTGTTATAGAAACCCTAGATATTTAGGGTTTGGTAATTTTAGGGTTTATGAACTAAACATGTGTAATATTTATAGCAAGGCCTTATGAATGAATCCCTAGGTATATGTTCGTCTATCTGATTAAAACCTTAGCTTGATCAAAATTGTTATATGTCTAACTCTAATCTATTGATGTTTGTGTAGATACTGGAATGAATTTCTAGTGCATGGAATCCTAGATATGTATTTGCAAGTATGATGACCTAATTATTGATGCTCATAAATTGTGAATTCTAGGGTTTGTAACAAAGCTCTAGTAATTGATATTCTAGGATATGATAATATTATTTTTCGATATGATTTAGTTTTGATGATAAAAAGTAGGTTTTCAAACAAACCCTAGTAGCATCTAACATTTTTTAAACCTTCGATGCATGGTAGGATTGTTATTAACTACTGATATCTAAGGCTTTGTGTCTCAAAGTTGGAATCTAGGGTTTGTAATAGACCATAGTAGAGTTTGTCATATCTCTAAAAGTAAATATTGAGAACCTAGATAGAATGAGACTGGTTTCTTGATTGAGTTTCTTTATATTGTAGTCAAAGGGTTTATGACAATAACCTTAACAAGAAGTATGTGCCTCTTGTTGATCATGAACATAACTAGGTGTTTGATGTCTAAAGTCTAATGCTTTCATTATTGTATCGACATGATTATGAAATAGTTAACTTGATGCTTTTGTATTTGGTTGTACTTGTTGTTTAAGTTGTACAGGCACATAATCTTAAAGATGTCGGAGATATTCGTAAGTAAATTTGACTTAATAATATTGGTAAACATGATGAAGAATGAAGATGATCATGATGACCTTGATGTTGTAAAAATGAATGAAGCCATGATAGTTTCTTCGGTGTTATAAAATAAGTGGTTGATATTCCCAAGTTAAGAGGGAGCATGGTTAGAAGAAAAGAGCACATCTCTCCAATTAAGAGGGAGGCATATTATGATAGTCATGACAGATGCTTGGGAGGAGATTTGGCTACCCTATGTGTGTTTGATGTCTAGATCTCGAAGAGGGAGGGTGGCATTGGCCTTGGAGCTTTGACCTTAGATACACACCTAGACCTGTGGGTTGATGGTTAGTTAGTAAGCGTGATGGTACCTAGACTGGCTGAAAGCTTTAGTCCATCTTAGTCCCACCCAGATAGATTACCCTGGTCAAGAATCTAGTATGTAGTACCAAGTGTGCTAGAACTCTTCGTAGTTCATTTTGTAGATCTTCCATGTACCTCTATAAATATAGGTAATTATGAATACTTCCATAGTTAAGAGGGAGTGTTGAAGAATTTAACTAGTGTCAGTCTTCATAATTATATTTGAAATGTATTTGTCAAAATGAAGAAAAAATAAATTTTATTATTAAATAAATTATCTTATTAAAGCATGGGTTTCATGCTTGGGTCAATTGTTTTTAGGTCAAAGTCTCCATTGAAGACTTCTAAGGTTTATGCTAAATGTCCTTGTCTATGTCGCAATGTAAAGGACCCTTCTTTGGAATTATTTGTCAATAAAGAAAATTATTTTAATCTACATTAGGCCAATTAGGCCTCCTCCACCGAGTCGGCCTCAAGGAAGGACAAGTACGCTTTATTAGAAGAATTTTATCACCTAAGATAACTATATATAAGCAACAACTCAACTCATTTGGAGGAAATCTCACACAAGTTCGAAATGAAGTAGCTGGGAAGCAGAAAAGGTGTGAATTTCAAGAAGGAAGTTGGAATCGAAGTTTTTGGCTCTCTCTCTCTCTCTCTCTCTCTCTCTCTCTCTCTCTCTCTCTCTCTCTCTTGTGCAATGAAATACTGAAGGTGCATTAAGGTTGAAGTTGTGAAGTTGTTGCATCAAGGTCAAAGTTGTAAAGTTGTTGCATCAAGGTCAAAGTTGTGAAGCTATTGCATCACGGTTGAATTTGTGAAGTTGCATCAAGGTCGAAGTTGTGAAGCTACTAGGTTGTAGCTATTGAAATTACTAGATCAAAACTGCAGTCCTTAAGCCGGGTCGAAGTTCTATTGCTGAGAATCTGAAATTTTTGGATTGTTGTTGGGTTGAAGTTGTTGAATAAGAAGACACTACTAAATCATCTTGGAAGGTTGACTTGGTGGAGGAGGAAGGTCTATTTGTAACAACCCTCATCAAAAATTCATGTCAAAATTAATAAAGCTAGAATAAAACCTTGGTCACAGGACACACATTCCAAGATGAATGTTTGGAAAAATCATAGTGATGGGGATCACTTGTGATTAATTAATGGATAAGGAAATTGGAAATGGAAATGGAAAAGGCTTTGGAAAGGCACGATGCATTTATTAGCATTTTATTTATGAAAATAATGGAAATTAGGAGAAAAGGCAGGTGAAAGGTCATAGGTTGCATGTGAGGAGGAAAATGAAGGAAAAGAATGAAAATTGAAGAAAATAGAGGCCTCATTAATAAAAATTCTTATGAGGATCAATTGGTACCTTTTGTCAGTTCAATTTTTGAGCTCTCTCTGATACTCTTGGACACTTTTATTGGAGCACTCTTGGAGGAGTGTGACATACATGATTTGGAGCAAGAAGGAAAAGGAAGAGAAAGGAAGCACAAGAGGACAATGGGATCAATAGCTACAATGGGTTTTGCTTGCAAGTACTAAGTTGCATGTAAGATTTCCTTGCTAGTTTTGGCATGCATGGCACATGCATTAGGTTTCTTGGTTATGATATGTCATTGGCATGGAGAATTGCATGGATTGACAGTGGACTTGCCTAACCTTGCCATTTCCTAGATAGCCATGGTGTTTTGGGTTCATTTATTTTTTTCTTCTAATTGGTTCTCATGCTCCTTTGGTTGTGGGTTGTGTTAATAGTTCCTGGAAGCCTTCGTTGGAACAAATGATCTGGAGCCCTGGATAGCTTGTGTAGAGACCAATCTAGTGATGTTTAGTGATGTCTAATCGTGAGGTGGAATCACTACTTGAGGGTTGAGGTGGTTTGGCCTCTGGAAGCCTTGGTTGGAACAAACACTTCAAACGCTGGACATCTTGGGTAGAGACCAATCTAGTGATGGTTAGTGATGTACAACCATGAGGTGGAATCATTGGTTGAGGGTTGAGGTGGCTTGGCCTCTGGAAGCCCTGGATGGTTTTGATTTTTTTTATGAGATCTAACATTCATGCTTGGAATATGGCACAGGGGTGACTAGCTGAAAAAAGATTTTGTTCAGCCTAGTCTATAGTCACATGGTTCATGGAAGTCCCATACTTGGTCACTTATGCAATCACCAATAAGAGCTCTCTTTCTCCTTGGTATTTTATGGGTAAAGATACTTGTTTATATCTGGCTTATATGGTTTTTATATCCTTGATATTTATGTTGGTTATATGCTGGTTATGGATGAGTTATATGACAGTGAAAATGTATGGCTCTCATCATGTTTTGGTTAATCACTGAATGTACAATGAATATATGGCTTAATGGTAATGTAGTTATTTTGATGAGGCATCAATGCTTCTTAGCGATTCTTGGATAAGTATGAGAACCCTATGCTCAGATCTGTTGTTTAAACTTGTAGAATGCATATTCGTGACATGTTTGGCGAAATTCCTATCATGGATAGTAGGGGTACAGTCAATTCCTAGTTCCAGTAATTGCATTTGTATCATTGTTCAGATGTTATATTTCATTTTTGTAAGTTTCATGGAGTTTTGGACAGTGACCTAAGCCCTGGCCCTGAGAAAGTGGCACAAAATTCAGAGTCATAGGTACAAAACTACCTAGGAAAGTCCCCAATTTCATGTATGCCCATGTTGTGGGAGCAACTATAGGGTTCCAGTCGCACTCATGACCATGTTATGGGAGAGATTGATGGTTTAATGTAGTAATAAGTCAGTTTGTCTCAGGAGCTAGTCACCTAGAAGATTTGGATGGCTCCTAGGGGTTCTGCAGCATGTCTGGAAGGTATGTGTAGTGTGTTCTATCAATTCCACTTCCTTAACTAACACATGGGGAGTTTAATCATATCATAGTAACTCTTTCTCACATGTTTACCCCGATTGGCTAGTTACTTGGGTAGATGTGGGAGGAGGGTGTTACAAAGTGGTATCATAGAGGGTTCTGTTCTCTCTGGGAAATGTGTGGTTTTTGTTCTCTTTAGGTGTTATCTGAAACTACATATTGGTATCAGATCATGGATCACCTCTTGGACTGGATGGACAGTGTGTTGGTCATGCATTCATGTTGGTTGCATATGTGTTACTCATATGTGTGATATATGTGCTTGTTGCATATGCATGGTGTTGATCATGGTTGTAGTGATGTCCCCATGTGAAGGTTGATGGTGTTGTCATGGAATATGTCATCATGAGTGTATTTCAGTTATGCACTGGTTATGGATGTCAATGCTTATACATCATTATGCATACATTGATATGGTTGTTATTTTCATACATGAGGTGATGATGTGTGGTTGATATGGTTATGCATTGATGACTGGACTATGGTTAGAATGATGTCTATATGTTGTTATATATATATATATATATATATATATATATATATATATGTTGTCATGATTATGTTTATACATGTACCACGCTAAATCTGTTTATCTTGCAGATGAGATATCCTCCCCGAATTATGCTAAGGTGTGTTGGTTTGTTTATGATTTGGTTTAGCAGACATAAGATGCCTTGCAGGAAAGAGATCAAGATGACTAGAAATATGGTAGACTACAATTCATGAGATTCTCCTTATGGATCAAATGAGCAGTGTGGTATTGGTGATTCTTATAACTTAGTAGACACACTGAGAAACTTGAAGGCATAAATAAGGAGTTGTAAAGCAGGCAAAGACATAATCACGTAGGGAGAAATGAGCAAAAGTCAATGCAGTAATCCTTTAGAGTTTTTCATAATTGCATATACAGGGACCACTTTGAATTGGCCTTGGACAGGAGGACAAAACTAATGGGGCATATGGTAGTAGATCTCATGGTGGGCACAGGTTGGATAGAGAGGACACAATTAGAGATGGAAGGTCCTTGGACACATGTACTATTCTAGTTCTAGTTATGACAGGCACTATGAACAATGTAAACTTTGAAACGGGAACTATACACTCAAAACTAGAACTCTGGCCAAAAAACCCCATAAAATCATAAAAAATAGTGCTAAAAACGAAAAGTGTTTATGCTGAAATAACACCTTTTTTTTTCTAGGGTAAATTTTCAACATGTTTTAAAAGTGGCGGTGAAAACCAATTTTTTGTGCAAAAATTGTCCAAAAAAACACCCTCAAAACAAAAAGTGTTGATATTTGAACAACACTTTTTTTTTCAATTGTAAATTTTGTGTAAAAAACACCCTCAAAACAAAAAGTGTTGACACTGGGATAGCACTTTTTTTTTCAAGGGTAAAATTTCAACATTTTGAAATAATGGCATAAAATATTTTATCATGACCCCGAAAAACATTAAAATTCCAAAAAAATAATGAAAACATAAAATAAAATTAAAAATTAAAACAATGAAAAAGCACAAAACAAAAAAAGTTAAAAAAAAATAAATAACAAAACATAAATTAAAATATATACTAAAAACAAAACATAAAAAAAAATAAATAAATAAAAATAAAATCAAATATATAAAAATTAAAAAAAAAAAAAAAAAAAAAAAGACCAAAAAGAAAAATCAAACATTAAACAAAAAAAAAAACAATAATTAACCAAAAAAAAAAAAAAAAACTTAAAAATTATAAACAAATAAATAGTAAAAAACATATTTAAAAAAGAATGGAAAAAAAAAAAATCTTGTAAACCTAAATAAATAAATAAATAAATAATTAAAAAAATAAAATAAAAATAAAATAAAATAAAATAAAATAAAAAAAAAAATAAAAATTATATATATATGGAATAGAAAAAATAAAATTAAGTAGGTATCTATTGGGAAGATGTAAAGAACATTAGAGTTATTTATGAGGAGTTGAATTGGAGTATATTTGAAAGGCTATTAAAGAATAAGTATCTATCGGAGACATACTATGATGATAGGGCAAAAGAGTTTATCAGCTAAAGATGGGATCTATGACCAATGAAGAGTACACTAAAATATTTCTAGAGTTGTTGAGGTATGTGCCTTACCTCAAGGAGGAGAAGACTAAGATTCATAGATTCATCAATGGGTTGTTGATAGCATTCAAAGATAAGATTGAGTTTGATAAGGCTAGATCATTGGAGGAGGCCATCCGGAAGCTAATGCATTGTTATGAGCAATCAACGCGCAGTTCTGAGACTAAGTCGGACTAGAAAGGTAATGCAAAGAAAAAAGGAAAATGGGACAAGAAGCGAGCAAGACCTCAAGGTACAAGTAATAAAGAGAATGCAACACCATCTAAGAAGTTAAATGCATCTGACAGAGGACAGGGACTTCATCTGAGGAGAAAAATAAGGATGAAGGTTGGAAGCCTTTGCAGTGTTAGACTTGTGGAGGAGAGCATTGCAGGAGAGATTGTCCATAGCATTAGAGTGGTAGACGATAGATCTACAATGCCCATGAGACACAGACAGTGGGAGATGTTGGAGAGAGTATTCCTAGGATCGATGTAGTGGTTGATAACAGACAAACAGATCACCGGGCATATATTATCGAGATGGACAGTAAGCTTTGTGATCAAGTTGTTTATATTTTGATTGAACCTGGATCTAATTATAGTTATGTTAATTATGACCTGGTGGATAAGTGCGGTTTGAATAAAAAATTACATGCAGAGTCTTGGTTAGTGCAGTTGGCTATAAGTACAAAGAAGACAATTCATCATTGGGTAAGAGCTTGTGCATTTGACTTAAATGGTATGCCTACCTCACACATTTGAATGTATTGTCATTGGGATCATACATTATGTTGTTGGGTATGGACTAGTTATATCTTCATGTTGGGTGTGTGTTATATTATTTCCATGACTAGCCCTGCGTGTGAAGTCGGGGGGTTAGAGGGGGGGCAATCAGATTCCCCTTCATTGCGTCAGGCGCAGGGGGGGGCGCATAGGGGGGGGGGAGTCATACTCCCCTTCATTGCATTAGGCATAGTGGGGGGTCACAGGGGGGGTAGAAGGGCCCCTTATGAGGGGGTTTGAGGGGGGCGGTATGCCCCCAGGCAATGGGGTCTAGGGTAGCGCCCTGGGAAAATAAAGTGTGGACACTATATTCAATGGGCAGACCTACCTATGGTTTTGTGCATGGGTTTCACACATGGTTTTGGGCATGACGGTTTTCTGCCCATGGTATTTTGTAACTGGTCAAGGGAACTATGGTTATGTTCTAATCTAGGGTTTATGGATGCTTCGACATGTATATATATGTATTGTAATATGAAAGGAATATAATTAAAAATAAAACTAGTACTTCGAGTTTTGAGATCCAGAGGAAAATCTCTGTGTATATATGTTTTATGTTTTATGCTCTTGCCATTGTTTATTTTCTATGAGCATTGTGTATATGGGAAGAAAAAACGTGTGACTTTCCCCTCTAGTGCTAAGAGGGTGAAAGGGATGTTAGAGCTTGTGCACAGTGATGTGTTTGGACCTATGTTAGTTCCATCACTGGGTAAGTCTGTGTACTATGTATCATTCATAGATGTCTTCTCAAGGAATACATGGATATATTTCCTCATGAAGAAATTTTAAGTCTTTGATAGGATTAAAGAATTTAAAGCTCTGATGGAAAACTAGACAGAGAAGAAGATAAAGATGTTGATGAGAGATAATGGTGGAGAATTCTGCAAGAAGGAATTTGAAGAGTTCTGTAAGAAGTGTGGTATAGCACAGTAGAAGACTACACCATACACACCTCAAAAAAATGGAGTAGCATAAAGAATGAATAGGACGTTGATGGAAAAGGAAAGAAACATGCTCAGTGGTGTTAGGTTAGGATAGGAATTATAGGCAAACACAGTGGAGACTACATGTTACCTGGTTAATAGATCACCTTCATCAGGGTTGGAGGATAAGTCTCCACATGAGGTATGGAATGGTAAGAAAACCTCTCTTTCACATCTGAGGGTATTTGGTTGTGATGCATATCTACATGTTCCAAAGGAGAAAAGAACCAAGTTGGATAGTAAATCTGAAAGGTGCATCTTTATTGGGTATAAGGATGGTTTAAAAGGTTATAAACTTTGGAACCCAAATACAAGGAAGGTTGTGTACAACCGAGATGTGGTGTTTAGAGAGGTGAAATATGTTATTAAACATGATGTCCTATCAAAGGAACCTGAGAAGATAGATTTTGAGCTAAAGGAGGAAGAATCAGACTCTACAACAGAATAGGAATTAGAATATGAATTGCCACAAACTCCAGCTGTGAGAAGATCATTTCGAGAAAGAAGTAGCCATAAAGGTATAGTCCAAATGCTTTCTCTTCAAATGTTTGCTTTATATATTACTAATGATGATCCTAGAACTGTCAGGGAGGAAGTAGATTCAGAGGATGACAAACTCTGGAAAGAGGCCATGGTTGATGAAATGGCATCTTTGGACAAAAATGAGGCTTGGGATCTGGTGGAGTTGCTAGCTAGAAGGAAACCCATTGGAAGAAAATTGGTGTTTAAGAAAAATATGAATGAATAAGGCAAGGTGAATAAATACAAATCTTGGTTGGTAGAAAAAGCTTATTCCAGGTGTCGAGAATTGATTATGGTGATATTTTTTCTCCTGTTGCTAAGGTAGCTTCTATTATATTAGTTTTATCTATTGTTGCTGCTTTTGATTTTCAGGTGGAACATATGGATGTGAAGACAACATTTCTTCACGGGGATCTGGAAGAAGAGATCTACATGAAGCAAACTGAAGGATTTATGGTGAATGGAAAGAAAGAACTAGTATGCAAGTTAAAAAATGCATTGTATGGTTTAAAACAATCACCAAGGATGTGGTATGATAAATTTGATACATTTATACAGGGACTTGGCTTCACCACAGGCAAAGCATATCACTGTGTGTATTTTAAATTAATTGGTGACCGTGTTATTTATCCAGTCTTGTATGTGGATGATATGTTGCTGATTGGAAATGACAAAGAAATTATCCAGGAAATGAAGGCCCAATTGTCCTCCAAATTTGACATGAAAAATCTTGGTGCTACAAATTATATTTTTGGCATGGATATTAAACGAGATCGGGAAAAGAGGAAGCTTTGGTTAAACCAAAGGAAATATGTTGAGACAATACTACAGAGGTTTAATATGCAGGATAGTAAACCAATGAAGGTTCCTATTCCCATAGGTGTAAATTTATATGCAGAACAGTATCCCAAGACTCAAGAAGAGGAAGAGGACATGTCCTGTGTTCCACACGCAAGTGTACTCAGTAGGATGATCTATGCAATGGTATGTATTAGACCAGAGATTGCACATGCAGTCAGAGTATTGAGCAGGTTTATGTCAAAACCAAGGAAGGAGCATTTGACAGTAGTGAAGTGGGCTTTTAGGTATTTGCGCGGCACTTTTGATTATGGTTTGTGCTACTAAGGAATATAGGGATTGGATAGAGTTTTGGACATTCATGGCTTTGTTGATGCAAATTAGGATAGAGCTCTAGATCAGAGAAGGTACACAAGTGGGTATGTGTTTAACCTATTTAGAGGTGCAGTCAATTGGACGAGTAAGAGACAGTCTGTAGTGGCACTTTCAACTACAGAGGCAGAATACATGGTGGCAACTCATGCAAGCAAGGAAGCAGTTTGGTTGCAGAGATTGTGTTCAAGTATGGGGTTAGTACAATGAGCTATAAGGATAGACTGTGACATCCAAAGTGAAATTTTCTTGGAAATGAACCCTACTTATCATTCAAAGATAAATCACATTGATGTTCAATATCACTTTGTGAGGGATATGGTTGAGGACAAAAAGGTGGACACTTTGAGAATATTGCAGATGAATTGACGATGTCTGTGAACACTAAGAATTTTTCTTGTTGTAGAGAAACAATGGGAGTTGCAGGGCTAGACCAATGAGTAAGCTTTCCTTTAACCCCATGTGTAGGAATAAAACAACAAGTGGGAGAATGTTGGGTGTGTGTTATATTCTTTCCACGACTAGTCCCACGCGCGAAGCGGGGGTCTGACTAGACCCCCCTTTTTTGCGTTAAGTGTAGCGGAGGGGTCACAGGGGGGCATATCCCCCCTCTATGGGGTCCAGGGCAGCGCCACGAGAAACATTTTTTTTTACCGTATATTAGGTGGGCGGACCTACCTATGGTTTTGTGCATGGGTTTCACACATGTTTTTGGGCATGGTATTTTGTAGATTTGATCAAGGGAACTCCGATTATGTTCTAATCCAGGGTTACGGATTGGGGTTTATGGATGCTTCAACATGTATATATATGTATTGTAACATTGAAAATAATATAATGAAAAATCAATCTAGTAGTCCTAGTTTTCGGATCCAAGGGAAAATATCTGTGTATATTTGTTTTATGTTTTATGTTATTTCCATTGTTTATTTTTTGTTTTTAAGAATTCGTTTGTGGGTAATTTCTGTACAAGGTTAAAACCTACAACTCACAAGACCAAAGTGGATTGTTATGAAATGGGGAACAAAGAGTCTTGTAAGGTAAGAAGAAAGAAACATCAGGGAAAATGGTAACAACTATGCAAGCCAAGCGTAGTTGCAGGAAAGGGTGTGTGTTATTTGTAGTGCTTATTTGTTTGGTCAATTCAATGTCTTTGAATTGTCAATCATAAATTGTCAACTAGGGTTCGTAGACTGATGAAGTACAGTTGCACAATATGTGCTTAGAAGGTATTCATTAGGTCATTACATATTTGTTAAGATCTAAACCTAAGATGGAGATGGTATTTGTCAATTATAGTAGTGTTGTAATTCTTAGGGTTGTTGGTTAAGTTTCTTTGGAATTAATCTCTATCCAATTTGTTTGTAGATGATGTGAGAGTGGTTCTACTTGTATTAGATTGTTTTGGGATTTTTGATCATGAATCTTTATGCTGTAGCTTCTAATTCTCTAAGTGAAAAAAGAAACTTATTCTATCAGCTATGAAGAAATATTGTCTGAACTCAATTGTTCAGGAGAGAATTTCTCACTCTTTTACTTATTAAATTTTCGCTTAAACAAAATAACCCAAGCAACATCTATATTATGAATTGAACACGCTTCAATTATACTATATAATAAGAAAATTAAAGGACCATGATGTATCAAATATAAAGAAATTTAAATAACATACTAAACTAGGTATAAAGCAAATGAAAGTTCTTATGCAAATAACAACTCGTTGTCGAAATCATTATGCTGCATTGTCACACAAAACAGAGCAATTGAATAATTAAAGGAAATCATATTGCAATTGATTAAAACCTATCATTGTTTGTAGGGGCCCTCCACATAGTAGTTCAAAGCTTCCAATCAACACAACGCTTGCACACAAAAGCCAATTCTAGTCACACGGTATTCACAAACTGTTCACAATTATATCATTCGGCGCGCACCCAAATCATAGTGTGGCCATAAGTTTTATAACAGGTCTCTTGGCATAATTGTATGAATAATTCAAGCCCAATATCTCTATCCTATCTAAAATTATATCGCTAAACCATCATTTTTCTATTCTGAAAGCAAAACGATAAGGTTTCAATCGATCTCAGGTTTTGTTATTCATTAATCCAGCGGTTGACTTGGAGTTTGGCCGTGATCTCCTGCGCTTCTTTTAGAAAATAGTGTCAAGGAGATAGGAAGGGATCCACGAGGGAGCCATCCTCTATCCATTCGCACCCTTTACTGCTGACCTGGAACTCCAGAACCTTTCAAACAATGAAGACAACTACAAAAAACTGGATTAGCTGCGGAAACAGATTGATTCAGTAGCCAATTGCAGCTTTAACAAAACAATAGGGTATAAAGTTAGATATGAACAAGAAGACATATTATTGCATACCTTCATCAAAACCTGGTAGATATGGCTTTATTTAGGCAGTAAATATATAGAAAAAGAGAGGATCATTAGGCAAAAAGGATGTCATGGTAGGACAATATTTGGACTCTACAATATTTATAGTGACAAAGGAAAGGAATTTGAGCATGGAGACGTTTTGAGTAGGTACCTAGTTCTACAATAGTTTCAACATGTATTTCCAGCATATATTTTAGATTTTCCACCTCACAGGGAAGTAAAATCATTTGAATCCGAGTTGTCATTGGAGAGATATGAATTTTTGAAGTTGACATAATAAATATTGGATTTTCAAGTATGTTGACTTGAAGAAAATTCTAAGTAGACGTGTCTCTTCATGTGAACTCTTTGGAGGCAGTAAATCCTATATATTGAGGATAATATGAGTCATTTAAGGAATCCATTTGTGGCAATATATCTCTAAGTATAGCTCTGAAATCTGCATGGAGAAGGGAGGTTGGGAACAATGTTTAGGAGGCTACCCTAGACAACGTGGAAGGGCTATATGGATAGCATATTTCTGAGGTAAGTTTAAGGGTTAGATAAATATGTTTGGGCTTGTTTCAATTACAAATTTAGAGCAAGGATTTCAAGATTCTTAGCCGTAGTTTGAAGGGCACAAGCAACAGCGTGGGGAGGCCTAGGCAGTTGGTATTTTCTGTGATAAATCCACATTGTTGTAGGTGACAATGTGACCTATTTCAA
Organism: Pinus taeda; assembly: GCA_000404065.3. NCBI lineage: Eukaryota > Viridiplantae > Streptophyta > Pinopsida > Pinales > Pinaceae > Pinus > Pinus taeda. The sequence goes on along the minus strand of APFE031057436.1, from coordinate 106,657 downwards.
GGTTGTTTTGGGCATGATAGGGCTGTCCTTGAGCTCAGTTTGAAGGGCAGAAGAAGCAAAAAAAAAGAGGAGAAAAGGGCTATTGTTTAAGGGTTGTTTGGGTGGTGTATAAGGGAGCCACATCTACAACTAACTTTTGGGCTAGGTTGCAGGCCATTGCCAACACCTAGAGGCCATCTAGGTGTTGTGTTTGAGGTAGAACATAAGACAAGGGAAACGTAGTAATGGATGCATATTCCCTTGGCAAACCGCAGTCTTTTGGAGGGCTGGTTGCTGATTTGAGTAAAGGAGAATGGCTGAAGGTTGATTCCCTAACCAATTGTATAGTGACAACAGTGCAGCAAGGTGAACAACAATGTTTTGTAGGTGTATTTGGGTCAAGGTATTTGACCAGTTTGGATCATTTTTCTAGTATCCTATTAATGCAAAGTGGAGGGTCTTCTGAGGAGGATAATATTCTTTCCTAGGAGCCAAGTTGACAGTGATAGGATGGGGTATCATAGATCTATTGGAGGGTAGCGAGTTGGCTACCCAAATTAGCCCTAGTGTTGGAAATAATACTGAGAGAGGGGCGAGGGGGTGAATCAATATTTATAAATCAATAACTTTTTCATTTACATAATCATATTTATATACACTACTTTAGTGAAGGGAACTTATGTGTGCATGCAACTATTCTTAAGCAAACTAGCGTATATCTAGTAAACTTATGATTCAGTTAATTCACCATATTTTGATCTTTAATCAATGCATTAGTACGTTATTAAACAAAAAATAGTAACCATGTGCAGTAATAACAGAATATACCATGACACACATGAAACACCAAGATTTAAGGTGGAAACCAAATGCGGGAGAAAACCACCTGTTGCTGTTGTCTCTATCTTTTTTTAATATAAAGAATAATCTATTTACAATCTTGTACTAGTATAGGCTCATACCAGTACGTAGGCACCCACCTGTAAAAGGTTACAACCTTCTCTCGTTCTCCATCTTCTATTAAAAGGGAGCTACAACCACCTAGCTCTTGTACTAGTCGATATGTTTACTAGTACGTAGGTGCTGACCTACAAAAGGCTACAACCTTCACTTGTTCTCCAGCTGCTATTGGAAGGGAGCTCCAACCCCCAATCAAATCACCAACCACTACTAGTCGGAAGCTTTGACTTCCTCACTGAAGGCTCCAACCCTCAATATCCTCCAGGGAGCACATTTCATATATTTTTACTGTATACTCCTAGTACACAATACTACAATATGAAGGCCACGTTTCATCAAATTTTCACACTGCACCCATTAGTAACATTGAAGCTCAAAAGCAATCACCACTGCAATAAAACCATCAAGACCAATCACTGAAACTCAATCATCAATGTCTGACATAACTGCAACCAATCATCAATCTCTGAATAAACCATAATTGAATCAATCAATCACTGAAACCTCTAACTTACTGAATCAAACAATCACTAAAACCTCTGACATACTGAATTAAACAATCACTAAAACCTCTGACATACTAAATCAAAAAATCACTGAAACCTTTGACATACTGAATCATGCAATCACTGAAACCTCTGACATACTGATTCAAACAATCACTGAACCTATGACACAACTGAATCAACCATTCATTCAAAATTAATCAAATTCAACCAAAAAACAGGTATAGACAAATCAATGTAACCAGTACATAGATCTGAACCCAAAACACTCCATCAACAACCAGAACCAACTATAACCTCACAAGTCATGTGTCAGAATGTATACGCTCCTTCAATGAAGCCAACTTGCTTGTATATGCAACTTCCTTTAGCCCAATCTGTGTATACCTCTAAAGATACTAAATCACAAAACCTCTTAACCACAAACTGTACCAATCAGTGAAATTCTGAAGATCTACTGTCAATTTACAGAGTTCTAAAAAAATAGCAGAAAGGATCACCCTTCTTACTCAATCAATCAATCAATCAGACACAAACTCTTTATGAATTCAGTTTTACTTTCAAATCTAAGAAGACTTCATTGATAGACAACAGTAAAACAGTAGCACTGATCTGATATATCAATCATCCCTGGACATCAATATTTTATTTTGCATACGCTACTTGGAAGAGATGAACTAGCGTGTATACACACCTTCACTAAAGAAAACCAGTGTATAGATCTACAAATACTTACCTATAAGTTAGTTGCAATTCCAGACTTCAAACATACCCAGATCATCACATATAAAGGATAAAACGTGCATTAGCAATCAAATCTAGCCTATCCATTATTAGATCACATAATGCTAAGTCATTATGATCCTGATCCATCATTAGATCTCATCCATCATCAAACACTCAAGTGCATACTTAGTTCAGATCAAGCAAGGCATCAGAAACCCATAACATGCATATTTTCTTTTGATCTAACACTCATAAGATAATCATTACTTCTACACTTAGCCCTTTAATCTTCTCCTCCTTATATAGTTTTAGCCTTTCTCAATACCTCATATCAAAACAACACTTGGAGCCTGTGGTATTCTTAGATGAGATCAAATAACCGTTACTCCTCTCAATAATGTGGGCTAATACCATGGTATTGACCCTTGGTATTCTTTCACCTTAATTTCCTTAATTTTTCATCCCATACACGCTTTTTCTTCTATGAAAGTGTGTGCATGCATATACGCTCTTTTTGTACAGTGAACCCACATGTACATGCTCTTTTTGTATAATGAAACCACGTATACAACTTAACATACCTGAAAATGTCATTTTTCTTCAACTTCTTGATTTTGATCTATAGTCCTTTGTTCCTTCATCCTATTCTTTTGTACCATTACTTTGTTCCCTTTGAATAAACCTGTTATAATGTGATTTTCCATTGTACATTACTTCTAAACTGATTCCTTTGAACTTCCCTAGATTTTGTCACATCTATAAACACAACTGCCATGCATTCTGTCACATCTGATATCTCTCTTGTAGATTCATCTAGTTACGTAGATTCATCTAGTTACCATATACAAGTGTGTTGTTCTACTACAAGTGGGTTTCCATCAAGTACAATAGATGTATCATAATGCCAACAATCTCCCCCTTTGGACTTGATGGCAACCATGTTGGTGTTGGTTACTGCTAGTTGTAGAAACTGTTAGAGATAATAAGCAACACCAAAATACTCTCCCCCTTTCACATCAAGGGGAAAAGGGCAGGCCAAGATACTCCCCCCATTTGATATCAAGGGTACAGGGATGACCAAAATGAAGACTTTCATATCTAAACAGCTAAATATGAACATTGATCATGCTCCCCCTAAGCACATATTGAATTCTCTTATTAAAATCCCCCTTTGTACATGCTGAGGTGAACTATACCATCCATGCCCCCCTTGAGCACATGAAAAGTCTGCAAAAAAATATTTTCCAAAGGAATAGCATGACTCTATAACTCAACTATGTGAGTATGACCTTCCTATCACCAATGGCTCATACATACATCAATCTCCCAACCAAGTGGGGATATACCAATTGTTTATACATGACTGAAATATAACAATCATTACATCATCCTTCCCATGCATACTGGGGGTACAAATTACATCATATGACCAAAAAATACTCATTAAAAGACTATGAAAAACAAATACATATTATGAGATCATGGGTCTTTATATGACCTTTACATCAAATGATATACATGACTTTTACAATATGGACCAAAGATGTAAAAAAGACCATGATAGTCATCAACAACTATCATACACCATATATGATCTGCACCATAAGCATCTGTCGACAACATCCAGACCAGCAACTTGTATATGTCCATCATTAGTTTCCAAGATATGAAAATGTAATTATCATGAACCTATGACAAAGTATGTTTCATATAGATATCAACTCATCCTCTTGATCTCATCAAGATCAACTTGCTCCATTTCCTTAGTAGAAAGAGCCTTATCATAACCTTCCATGAATCAACTAAGCATATGTCATATCTCCAAGCAGTAACACAAAATCATTCGCATCATGTCATATGTACGTGAAAACACCATAGTCATCATCTATGATCATATCATCATTATCAAGAATTGCATGATCTTTCCACAAGAACCCTTAATATATCAACCATGTATCATCACTAGGGAACATCCCACATCCGATAAGCATCAACCATGATAATCAACACATGTGATTATCAAACCTATCATCATAAAGTAAGAAGTCATCATCATTATGTGACTAAGTAAGCCATGTCTCCGAATATCCATGTCTTCAAATAGCTATGTCTTCATGAGACCTGTAATAACACCATTCTCTTGGCCAACCAACAATATTTATCAATATGCAACTGAAGTAATCATCCATGTATCCAACATAATGTGTCTCCATCAAAGAGATAGAAATATATATCTAGCAAACCATGAGCTCATAGTCGTTTGTCAAGCTTTCTTGATACCATCAACATCAACAATCCTTAACCATGTGAGAGCCAAAAACTATAGGAATCTTGCATCATAAATGCACCATATGAACTTTATGCATCTTTAAAGGCATGATTATAGTAGCATAAAATAAATGAGTGACTCGTCATCAAATAATGAAGTTGTGTACTCAATCTTTGTACTTCTCCTTGTCCTTATGAAGATCACGATGTAAGCAACATGTCATATGTATTGTATGCAACATCAAAAAGGTTATCCATAATCATCCATAAATCTGATCTGAATAGCATCTATGTGGCTCAAGTAATAAAAGTATCATCTCAGATTTCATCATAGGAAACTCATGACTGCATCATAGCATGATGTATCATTTAAACACTTTAGCAACATAAGTACCAAAGACTTCTAAACATAATGCCAACAATGCATTATTAGAAGCATAGCATATTCCCCCCCTGAACCTATGCCACCTATTCACTGTCAGATCTGATCATTGCATATATTAGTAAGAATTATCAAGGCATCATCATCAATTAGATATAAATCAAGTCATCAACAACTTATGAGGATCAAAGGCACTTATAAATAACATCCACAGGTTGTAGTCATCAATCATCAATACAAAAAAGATAACTGATAATTGTATGAACCATATCAGATCTTTTTTTCTGAGTCTGTCCCACTTCTTCTTCATCAAACCAGCATATACGCAACTATGCAACTTCAAACTCATGTATATAAGTGACTTGTCTTCATGATAACTGCATATGAGAATTAGAACACTGAAATTTCATAATTTCAGTTCCTCTTGAGTTTGTTCTATTTGTATACTAAGCTATGCCACATATTTTTTATTGTACTTCCTTCTTCTTCCATACCTTGGAGTGTGATGATGTTTGCTCCTTTTGGTATGTTGGTCGAAATTTTCTCCTGCAGTCTTTTGCTATATGCCCAAACTTGTTACAAGCATAACATATTATATGTTTCATATTCCCTCTATAGCATTTAATGGCTTTGTTACCAAACATATTGCAAGAGAAACAATATCCCTTAAATTACTTGTAAGTTGATGATCTTTCTGTGTGATGGTTATTAGCTTGATTCATTCTACTTCTGCATCTTGCTACAACATGTCTAAAATTATGACATAAAAAACATTCAACATTTCATGAGAGGAAAGAACCGATTATCACTTCCATAGTTAGGAGTGAATGATTTTCTTTTAAGACTTTCTTTCCTTGGTTGTTGATGGAGTTGACCTCTTATCTCTTTGTTGAGAATTTCGGATTTTGCACTAGAGTTTCTTGCTTCAGTTTGTGAGCTAGATTCACCTTTAACAATTTCATGAAAGCCAAGACCAAATTTGATGGTAGGAGACCTTTGACTACTAAGAATATCATCTAAAATCTTAGTACTATCTTCAAATCGTAAACGTTTATCCTTTTCTTCTAATTTAGGTTTTAGGATATTTACCTCAACCTAATATTGCTCTTCCTTTCCAACATACTACCTCTTCATGATTTCTTCAGTGTTTCTTCCTTCTTCCACTTCTTGCCTTAATTCGAGAACTTCATTTTCTTGTTCTTCAAATGCTTAGAGTAGTTCTTCATTCTGCTTATTTGGATTTTTGAGATCTTATTTTAGAGAAACGATCATACTTTCAAGACCTTCATAGTAGTTGGTTCTTTCTAAAATTTCCTTGGTTGTTGTGTCCTTTTCATTCACTTCAATTCTCAATGATGTCACTTCATCATGCAGCCTTTGACATTGGTCTTCCTTTTCCCTGTACTACGTCCTTAATTTGTTTCCTTCCTCCAACTGAGCTTTTAATCTGGTAACCTATTCTTTGTAGCTACATTCCCTTTTATCAATTAGATCCTTTTGATCACTAATTGTGTATGTGATATTTTTAAATTCTGCCTCTATTTGATTTCTTTCTCTTTCACCCATAAGAGAAAATTCAGTTGTTTCGTTGTCACATTCATTATCTTCAAACGAACAGAGAAATGTATCACCAGAGGACAATAAATTCGTACATGATAATTATTTTTCTTGTTCATCTTCATTCTGAGGTGATTGTAAATCTGAGGAGTTTCTTCCACATAATGGCCAATCGTCTTTTCCACTGTCACAGTTCCCTTGAGATGTCTTCTTCTTTTGAGGTGCTTTCTTCTTTAGCTTCTTTCCCATTGTTTCTACAGATCTCCTTCAAGTGATCAAGCTTCTTCCAAAGGACCTGATCTGATACCAATTGTTGGAAATAATATTGAGAAGGGGGGGGGGGTTGAATTAGTATTTATAAATCAATAAACTTTTCATTTCCATAATCATATTTATATACGCTACTTCAGTGAAGGGAACTCGCGTGTGCACACAACTGTTCTTAAGGAAACCAACATATATCTAGTGAACTTATGATTCAGTTAATTCACCATATGTTGATCTTTAATCAGTGCATTAGTAATTTATTAGAAATTAAATAGTAACCATCTGCAGTAATAATAGAATAGACCATCACACATGAACACCAAGATTTAAGGTGGAAACCCAATGCGGGAGAAAAACCACCTGTTGTTGTTGTCTCTATCTTCTTTTAATATAAATAATAATCTATTTACAATCTTGTACTAGTGAAGGATCATACCAGTACACAAACACCCATCTGCAAAAGGCTACAATATTCTCTCGTTCTCCAGCTTCTACTGGAAGGGAGCTACAACCACCTAGCTCTTGTACTAGATGATATGTTTACTAGTACGTAGGTGCCGACCTACAGAAGGCTACAACCTTCACTCATTCTCTAGCTACTACTGGAAGGGAGCTCCAACCCCCTGATCAAATCACCAACCACTATTGGCAAGATGCTTCGAATTCCTCACTAAAGGATCCAACCCTCAGTATCCTCCAGAGACCACGTTTCATAAATTTTCACACTGGATACTCCTAGTACACAATACTACAATATGAAGGCCACATTTCATCAAATTTTCACACTGGACCCATTAGTAACATTGAAGCTCAAAATCAATCACCACTACAATACAACCATCAAAAACAATCACTAAAACTCAATCATCAATCTCTTACATAACTAAAACCAATCATCAATCTCTGAATCAACCATAACTGAATCAATCAATCACTAAAATCTCTAACATACTGAATCAAAAAATCACTAAAACCTCTATCATACTGAATTAAACAATCACTAAAACCTCTGACATACTGAATCAAACAATCACTGAAACCTCTAACATACTGAATCATACAATCATTGAAACCTATGACATATTGATTCAAACAATCACTAAACCTCTGACACAACTGAATCGACCATTCATTCAAACTTAATCAAATTCAACCAAACAATTGGAACGGACATATCACTATAACTAGTACATAGATCTGAACCTAGAGCATTGCATCAACAACTAGAACCAACTGTAACCTCACAAGTCATGTCTCAGAATGTATACGCTCCTTCAATGAAGCCAACCTGCGTGTACATGCAACTTTCTTTAGCCCAACCTGCATATACCTCTAAAGATACTGAATCATAAAACCTCTGAACTACAAATTGTACCAATCAGTGACATTTTGAAGATCTACTGTCAATTTACTAAGTTCTAAATAGATAGTAGCAAGGATCACCCTTCTTACTCAATCAATCAATCAATCAGACACAAACTCTTTATGCATTCAGTTTTACTTTCATATCTATGAAGACTTCAATGATAGACAGTAGTAAAACAACAACATTGATCTAATATATTAATCATCCCTGAACATCAAGATTTTCTTTTGCATGCGCTACTTGGTAGAGTCAAACCAATGTGTATACGCACCTTCACCAAAGCAAACCAACTTATAGATCTACAAATACTTACTTATAAGTTAGCTATAATTCTAGACTTCAGACATACCCGGATCATCACATATAAAGGATAAAATATGCATTAGAAATCAGATATAGCCTATCCATTATCAGATCACATAATGCTAAGTCATTATGATCCTGATCCATCATTAGATCTCATCCATCATCAAACACTCAGGTGCATACTTAGTTCACATCAAGCAAAGCATCAGAAACCCATAACATGCATATTTCCTTTTGATCTAACACTTCATAAGATAATAATTACTTCTACACTTAGCCCTTTAATCTTCTCCTCCTTATATAGTTTTATCCTTTCTCATTACCTCAGATCAAAACAACACTTGGAGCCTATGGTATTCTTAGACAGTATCTAATATTCATTACTCTGCTCAATATTGTGGGCTAATACCATGGTATTGACCCTTGGTATTCTTTCACCTGAATTTCCTTAATTTTTCATCCCATACACACTTTTTCTTCTATGGAAGTGCATGCATATGTATATGCTCTTTTTGTACAGTGAACCCACATGTACACACTCTTTTTGTACAATGAACCCACATACACAACTTAACATACCTGAAAATGTCATTTTTCTTCAACTTCTTGATTCTGATCTGTAATCCTTTGTTCTTTCATTCTATTCTTTTGTACCATTACTTTGTTCCATCTAAATAGACCTGTTATAATGTGATTTTCCATTGTACATTACTTATGAACTGATTCCTTTGAACTACCCTACATTTTGTCACATCTGTAAACAAAACTGCCATGAATTCTTTCACATCTAATATATTTCTTGTAGATTCATCTAGTTACATAAATTCATCTAGTTACCATATACAAGTGAGTTGTTCTACTACAAGTGGGTTTCCATCAAGTAAAACACATGTATCATAATGCCAACACTTAGAGCAATAGACAAGAAGGACTTTGTTGGTGTGAGATTGGGTGAATTATTGGTTCCGAAGTGTAGCCCTTGATGGACGAATTAGGCCTATCTAGAGAGTAGTTGATAGGAGGTAGCCCTCTTGGATTGTCGATGTGTATTGGCCTTGATGGACTAAGGCACTACTAGTGAGAAGTACGGGTGCGACGGACTGGTAGGACAAGATAAAACATAGAAGTGTTGCAGCCAAGTTTGTCATTGTATCTTGTAACCATAGACTGTTGTATTTATCATATTTGGATTAATATAACAAAGATTGGTGATTGTAAATTATTGTACAATTTTGTTTAAAACTGTGTATATTGTGCATATGTGATTTATTGCTTTATATTTCTGCTGTGAAAAGTAGTTTATGGTTGAGATTCTTGGTTTGGCAGCATCAGTGATTTTAAGACTCTAACCTAGACCCAAGGTCATGGAAATTCAACATGGTATTAGAGCGTGTCTGAGATAGTTTGGAATTAAGTACATCAGAGTTGTGCGTAGCGAAGTACAACGTGAGAGGGAGTTGGTCACATTGTGAGTGAATATTTCACTACAATGTTGAAGTTGCAGGTAGGTATCTGATATGAGGATAGGTTCGAGGGGTTGTCCAGCTATAGTCCATGGAAGGAAAGGACCAAGTTGATATTGCAAGTCAATAGGATCTGGGATTTTTCTGAGAAATAGATCAAGAAGCCAATCCATCCTGAGGAGCTAGAAATATGGGAAGATTTGGATGTGAGGGCAAGATTGATCATCCTTGATGGTGTGCGGGATGCCCTAATACCTCATTTTTCTAGGAAGAACACTACACATGAGATGCAGATGTCTCTTCAGAATTGTTCCAGAATAATAACGAGAACCAGGTATTGGTATTGAAGGATAAGTTGAAGTCCACCAAAATGTTAAAGGTTGAAAGCGTGACCTCATATCTAACAATATTTTCTCAAGTCAAAGATGATCTTGTTTCCATCAGTGTGACTATCTCAGATGGATATATGGTAAGGATTGCCTCGAAAGGGTTCACCGAGGAATGGAAGCCCTTCATAAAAGGAATCATTGCCAGGGAGAAGCTACCAAACTAGGATAGGTTGTGGGATGACTTCATTCAGGAATAGTTGCAAGACAAGGACCTTCAACCGAAGCAGAAAGATTCAGATGATGATGTGGCACTTGCATCATTAATGAAGGGTAAGCAAAAGAAGGATTTGAGTAGAGTCAATTGTTTCAACTGTGGTGAGATGGGTCATTTTTCGTTGATATGTCCAAAGAAGAAGAAGGGAGATGATGAGAAAATAAAAGGGAAGCAGGTCGCCCTTATTTCTAATAAAGTAGAGATGGATGAGCTCACTAGGAGATTGGGAGATGAAGAGGAGGATTTTACTATGATTTCTCATTTCTCACAGAGTACTATCAAAGAGGATGGATGGTATGTGGACAGTGGTGCGACAAAGCATACGACAAGGTCACAGGATATTTTTGAGACTCTAGTTGGATGGGACTCGAAGTTGCACATGGTGTTGGGCAACAAGAGCCAGTTGGAGATTCAAGGATCAAGTGTTGTGCCATTTAGAATGGAGACATGAAGTATGATGTAGGTCCAGGATGTATTGTTTGTACTAGGACTCAGATATAATGTGCTCTCCTTCTCAATGATGGAGAATAAGGGATTTGATATCTTGTTCTAGGATGGGAAGGCAAGAATTAGGCTCAGACGCTCTAAGCCTGATGGGATTGTACTCAGAGTTAGAGAGCATGGTCTCTACAGGTTGATTGCCAAGCTTGAGGATCATGAAAAGAAGTAGGGATAAGTGTAGGTTCTGGAGAAGTAGGAGAAAATGCAGGTGAAGGTGCATAATTTAGAGGAGAAGGCACATGTTTCCGAGAAGAAGGTACACTTTTTCAAGAAGGTCTAGGTTCCAAAGACTCAAAAGGAGTCTAGTTTGAGAGGAAGCTTGCAGATTCAGAGCGAGACTCTACAACCCAAGAAGAGTGTGTGGTCAGTGGTGAGAAAGGGTGCTCCTACAACTACCAAGAAGGAATCATGGAAAAAGTGGAAGACATTATAGGATAAGAAGAAGAAGTAGGTTGCTTCTAATAGTGACAACGACACTTACGAGAAGGGTGTAGTTCACTGTATAGGGATTGTTGTGGTTGTGAGCGTCAAGAGTTGGGCAAGTGTTGTGAGCAGTGATGATGATGATGATGAGATACTTCCTAGTCTTGGAAGTACCTCCCTCGCTAAGAGGAAGTGTTTATTTGTGTAGCTTGGGAGGTACTCGAAGCCTTAGGGTTCAAGCTTTGGAGGACAAAGCACCACCAGGGCAGCTTGTGGGCTTGGATCCCAAGTATGGGTTTTTGGCACCCATTGTCTTTTGGGGGGAAATAATCATGGATTCATGGCATGTGGATGATAGTTCTCGGAAAGATGATTCCAATGCATTAAAAATTGTCTAAATCCATGTTGTTGTTAGATAGATATGAATTTTGAAGTTGACATAATAAATATTGGATTTTCAAGTAGGCCAACTTGAAGAAAATTCCAAGTAGATGTGTCTCTTCATGTGAACTCGTTGGAGGCAGTAAAGCTTATGTATTGAGGACAAGTTGATTCATTTAAGGCATCCATTTGTGGTAATGTATCTCTAAGTATAGCTCTGAAATCTGTGTGGAGAAGGAGGCTTGGAACAACATTTAGGAGGTTGCCCTATGTAGTGTGGAAGGGTTGTATGGACGACGTATTTCTAAGGTAACTTTAAGGGTTAGACAAATCCGTTTGGGGTTGTTTCAAGTGCAAATTTAGAGCAAGGATTGTAGGAGTATTAGCCACAGTTTGAAGGGAACAAGGGATAGCTTGAGGAGGCCTAGATAGCATGGTATTTTCTGTGATAAATCCACATTGTTGTAGGTTATAGTGTAGCCTATTTTCGGGTCTTTTTGGGCAGGATAGGGTTTTTCTTGAGCTCAACTTATAGGGAAGAATAAGCCACCTGAAAAGGGTTGTTGTTTAAGGGTTGTTTGGGTGGTGTATAAGGGAGCCGCAACTACAACTAGCTGTTGGGTTAGGCTAAAGGCCATAGCTAGCACCTAGAGGCCATCTAGGTGTTGTATTTGAGGTAAAACAAACAAACATAGGTAGTGTAGGAGTGGAGGCATATTCCTTTGGTAAACCGTTGTCTTTTGGATGGTTGGTTGTTGATTTGAGTAAAGGAGAAGGGCTTAAGGTTGATTCCCTAACTAGTGGTACAATGACAACAGTGCAACAAGGTGAAAAAAAATGTTTTGGACATGTATTGGGTCATGGTATTTGACGAGTTTGGATCAATTTTCTAGTAGCTTGTTGATGCCAAGTAGAGGGTATTCTGAGGAGGAGAAGAATATTTCCTAGGAGCATAATTGACAATGACAGGATTGGGTATCATAGATCTATGGGAGGGCATTTTGTTGGCTACCCAAAGTATCCCTAGAGTAGTAGACAAGAAGGACTTTGTTCGTGCAATATTAGGTGAAGTTGTGGTGTCGGCGTGCAGCACTTTGATGGACGAAATTTGTTGCTAGCCTGGTAGATTAGAGCTTGGGAATTAGGCCTACCCAGAGAGCAGTTGATGAGCCCATGTTCATTGTAGCAGACGTGACTTGCAGTAGTGATAGAAGGCAACCCTATTGGAGTCTCAATGTGTAGTGGCCTTGATGGACTAAGGCACTACTAGTCACGTAGTACAGGTGCAGCAGACCGGTAGGACAAGATACGACATAGAAGTGTTGCATCCTAGTTTGTCATTGTATCTTATAACCATAGACTGTTGTATTTATCATATTTGGATTAATATAACAAAGATTGATGATTGTACATTATTGAACAATTTTGTTTAAAATAGTGTATATTGTGCATATGTGATTTACTACTTTATATTTCCACTGTGCAAAGTAGTTTATGATTGAGATTATTGGTTTGGTAGTGTCAGTGAATTTAAGATTCTAGCCTAGACCCAAGGTCGTGGAAATTCAACAAGTACCTATTGCTGGGGATTAATGACTTGTTCGATCAGTTGAAGGGAGCAACATTGTTCTTAAAGATTGATCTGAGATCTGGATAGCATCAGGTACGCATTAAAGCGGAGGACATCTACGAGGCTACTTTTTGGACTAGGTATAGGCATTATGAGTTTGTTGTAGTTCCACTTGGTTTGACTAATGCTCCAGCTACTTTTTTGTGCTTGATGAATAGTGTGTTTTGTGCTTATTTGGACAGATTTTTTATTATGTTCATTGATGATATATTGGTATATTATAAAAATGAAGAAGAGCATGTCGAACACTTAGAAGAAGTATTGAGATTGTTGAGAGAGCATGAGTTGTATGCTAAGTTCAGAAAGTGTAGTTTCTTTCAGACATAGGTACATTACTTGGGACATGTGGTTTCCAAGGAAGAAATAACAGTAGATCCAAAGAAGATAAGGGCTATCATGGACTAGGTAGCTCCTAGAAATGTAGATGAGGTAAGAACATTTATGGGGTTAGAAGGTTATTATAGGAGGTTCATTAGGAACTACTCACAAATTCCATATCTCATTACAGCATTGCAATAAAAAGGTAAGAAGTTTTAATGGACAGAGGAATGTGCAATAAGTTTTGAGCAGTTAAAGTAGTTTTTGACACATGATCTAGTGTTAAATATCACAGCTCCAAAAAAAGATTTTGTGGTATGTACAGGTGCTTGCAAGAGAGGGCTTGGTGTAGTCCTTATGCAGGAAGGACAGGTAGTGTGCTATGAGTCATGGAAAATAATGAGCACGAAAATAACTATCTGACACATGATCTTGAGTTTCCAATGACCATTCATGCATTGAAGATGTGGATGCACTATCTTATAAGCAAACGATTTGTATTGATGATTGATTACAGTGGATTGTGGTATCTATTTAACCAATCGAATTTGAATGCTAGGCAAGCTAGATGGTTGGCCACGATCAGTGAGTTTGACATTGAGATCAGGTATATTAAAGGTAAAGAGAACAGGGTTGCAGATGCTCTTAGCAGGTGCATACAGGTGAACCGCATAACAACTATTAGTTCTTATGGGACATATTTACAAGCTCAGATCTTATAGGCAGGTTAACATGATAACAGGTACATGGATCTCAGGCACAGGTTACAACAGAGTATAGGTACAAGTATAGGTGCAAGTACAGGTACAAGTACAGGTGCACGGGATGTGGACTATTGTATCACAACATATGGATTGGTTAGGATTAGAGATAGGATATATTTGTTAGACAAAAGTGAGCTCAAGAAGGCGATCTTGAGGGATTTTCATGTGAAACCGTATTCAAGTCACCTAGGATATCAAAAAACATTGACAATGGTGAAGAAGTTTTACTATTGGCCAAATTTGAAGAGAGACGTGGCAGAGTTCACTATTAGGTACTTGGATTGTCAGCAGGTGAAGGAAGATTGTAAGTAACCAAGTGGACTACTATAGCCGATTCTAATTCTAGAGTGGAAATGGGAGGTCATTTCAATGGACTTTATCACAGGTTTTCTGAGGACATCTAGGCATCATGATTCCATCATGATTGTGGTGGACAGGTTGATGAAGGTAGCACACTTCATTCCAGTGAAGTCTACATACTCATCGAATGATGTAGCATAGGTATTCATCATATATGTGGTGAGATTGCATGGTGTTCTACAGAAGATTGTGTCAGACAAGGATGCAAAGTTCACTTCCAAGTTTTGGAAGGAGTTGTTTGCAGGATTAGGTACAAAATTGGCCTTCAGCATAGCTTATCATCCGCAGACATAGAGGGTCAACAAGATATTGGAGGACATGTTGAGGATGTATGTGATGCACCAACAGCGGATGTGAGAAGAATATATTCCACTCGTTGATTTCTCTTACAAAAATGGGTATCATGAATCTTTGAGGATGAGTTCGTTTGAGGCACTCTGTGGGCAGAGTTATAATACTCATATTAGTTGCAGCGATCTAGTTAACAGGGTGTTGATTAAACCAGACATGTTGGTGGAAATGGAACAGGAAATGCATCAAGAAGAATTTGAAAGTAGCACAGGAAAGGAAGAAGAGTTATGTAGATTGGAACAGGTTGTTTAAGGAGTTTCAGGTTGGGGAGCAGGTGTACTTGCGCATCAAGCCGGAGAATAGCTCCTTATGGATTGGATTGTGTGCCAAGCTAGCACCCCAGTTTTGTGGACCTTTCAGGATTCTTAAGAGTATTGGGCCAGTAGCCTATCGACTTGCACTGCCTCCGACAGTGAAAGTCCATGATGCTTTCCATGTGTCATTGCTTAAGCAGTATGTTAAATATGTTGATTATGTGATTGATTGGTCTATATTGCAGATGGAGCTAGAAGGAGAATTCTAGCTAGAACCTCAATGAATTTTGTGGAGAAATATGCTTATGCTCCAGAACTGAACAATCAAGCAAGTTAAAGTGCAATGGAAGCACTTTGGGCCCGAGGAATTTACATGGGAAATGGCAGATCAGATGTGGGCTATGTATCCTTCTCTATTCATTTCTTGAGCGAATGTTTTGGTATATGTTTTGGTATGATTATTTGGTATATGTACATATGTATATGGATGTAAATACTGCCATGAGCTATGTTATAAAGCTCCAATAACCAGTATGGGTGTCATGTCATTATGGTTGTCATGTTGTTATGTTTGTTTTCTTTTTAGCAGGTTGATCATTGTAAATATTGCAATGAGCTAAATTATAAATCTCCATGAGCAATATGCTTTGTTAACAATAGTTTTGTGGTTGTAGGTGTCATTGAACACAGAAGATGGTGTTCCCCCAAGGGAGAGGTTTCTGTAACAACCCTAGTCAAAAATCCATGTACAAATTAATAAAGGTAAAATAAGACCTTGGTCATGGGACACATATTCCAAGTTGAATGTTGGGCCAAAACATAGCGATGGGGATCACTTGTAATTAATTATAAGGAAATTGGCGAAAGCAATAACAAAAACTTTAGAAAGGCATGAGGCATTTATTGGCATTTTATTTATGAAAATAATGAACATAGTTACCAATCAAATGAGAACTATTAGATCAAAATGAGAAATCTAGCAAAAAAACCCCCCCAAAAAAAGAAAAAACAGGTTGAAAACGAAAAGTGATGATGTTGGAATAACATTTTTTTTCGGGGTAAATTTTTCAACATTTTTTAAAAGGACAATGAAAACCAATTGTTTTTATGCAAAAGACACCCTAAAAATGAGAAGTGTTGATGTTGGAATAACGTCTTTTTTCAGATAAACTTTCAACATTTTTTAATAATGATGTTAAAAATAAAATATCATGACTCCAAAAAACTTTAAATTTCCAACAGTTTTCAAGCATGACATTAAAGATAAAATATCATGTCTTTGAAAAGCCTTAAAATTCCAATGATTTTTAGACATGACATTAAATTTAAAACAGCACGTCTTTGAAAAACCTTAAAATTCCAACAATTTCAAGCATGGTGTTAAAGAAAAAATACTTATAAATGTCTCCAAACATAACATTAAAGATAAAATATCATGACTTAGAAAAACTAACAATTTTTCAACCATGGAATTAAAACCAAAGATTATGACTACAAAAAAATCTCAAGTTTTCAAAATATTTCAAGCATGACATTATGGAAAAAATTTATGACTAAAAAAAACTTTAAAAATGAACACCTAAATGAAAGAGTTATTATACCAAGTGTAATTTATTTTTTAAATGTAAATATATAGCGATTTTAAAATCTTAGCCTAAGACAACTTGATACATTGTAACAAAAATTTAAAAATCAACCATCAAATTGACATGCAATGCAGGCAAACTCGACCCATTGTAATGAAAATTTAAAAACCAACCATGAAATTGACACATTGTGGGGGCAGACTCAATTCATTATAACGAAAATTTTAAAATCAACTATCAAATTGCACATAATGGGATCGGGTTGATAGACAAGATCGACATGGATCTTGCAATATATCTTTATATATATATATATATATATATATATTAATATAATATATATATATATAAAAAATACAAAAGAAAACAAAAATTAAATATTGAATTAAAAAAAAAAACAAACAATAATAAACAAGTAATAAAACACAAAAAAGGGACAAAAAATCAAATATTAATAAATAATACTATATAAATGTAAAAAAAAAAAAAAAAAATCAAATGAACGACAAAAACAAAAAAATTTAAATATATATATATAATATATATATATAATTATATGGGAAAAATTTCGAAAATAAACATAATTTAAGAAAAATAATAAAAATTAACAAAAAAAAATCAAAAACAATTTATTTTTTAAGTTTATATATATATAATTATATATATATATTATATATATATATATATATATATATATATATATTTGAAATTAAAATTGGAAAAAATAAATAAAAATAAAATAAAAAAACAGGCCCATGAGCGGCAGGGCCGATTCTGGGAATCCACCTTGCCACCCATGGGTCGGTTGGGTTTCGGCGGTGGGCATGGAGGGAGCTGCATGCAGTTGCCTCCGCGCCCACCTCCATGGCTCAACCTACCCAGGGCCGGTAAGGTCGATTGGGTCACGGGGGTTGCCAGAGAGGGAGTTGCACATAGTTGCCTCTCCACCCATCCCCGCAACCCAACCTGCTCAGGGGTGGCAGGGACGATTAAATTATAAAAAAATAATTAAATAAAAAGAAAACAAAAAAACAGGCCCAGGACCACGGGGGTGGACGAGGAGGGAGCTGCATGCAGCTTCCTCCCTGCCCATCCCCGCAACCCACCCCTGGGCCAGTTGGTGAGGCAATTTTTTTTTTCATTTTTTTATTTATTTAATTTATTTTTCTAAATTTTTTAATTTCTTTTATTATGTTAATTTTTTGGGGTTGATTTTTAATTTTTTTCTTTAAATTATATATTTTCTGAAATATTTCCTTTTCTTTATTTGTTTTTTTCTCCTTTTTTATTTGATTTTTTTTGTCATTTTTTTTTATTTATTTTTTGTGTTTTATTATCAACATGAAAATCGCCAACATTTAAAAAAAACACACACACACTTAATATATTAGAAAATTTAAAGTGTAAAAACTAAGCCCTCTAAAAAAGTGTGTTATGTTGCATCAGCGCTTTCCAAAATGAACATGAAAATCAATAACATTTTAAAAAAATGTTCATACTTAATACATAAAAAAATTTGAAGTGTCAAAAATAGCCCTCTAAAAAAATGCATCAACACTTTTCAAAATCAACATGAAAATCACTAACATTTTAAAAAAATGTTCATACTTGACACATAAGAAAATTTAAAGTGTCAAAAATATGCTCCAAAAAAAAGGTGTATTTTGAATAACCACTTTTCAAAATCGGGTGATATTTTTACTGCCTCAAAAAAATGAGTAATTGTTAATTTTCTCATTTGATCCATTAACTATGTTAATGGAAATTAAGAGAAAATGGAGGTGAAAGGTCACATGTTGCATGTGAGGAGGAAATTGAAGAAAAATAATGGAAATTGAAGAAAATATAGGCCTCGTTAATAAAAAGACTTATGAGGATCAATTGGTACCTTTTCTCAGTTCAATTTTGGAGCTCTCTCTATTCTCTCTCTCTCATACTCTTGGACACTTAGATTTTTCTTGGAGCACTCTTGGAGGAGCGTGGCATATTTGTGATTTGGAGTAAGAAGGAAAAGGAAGAGTAGGGAATCGCAAGAGGACATCAGGATCAACAACTACAATGGTTTTTTCTTGCAGGTACCAAGTTGCATGTATTATTTCCTTACTAGTTTTGGTATGCATGGCACATGCATGTGGTTCCTTGGTTATGATATGTCATTAGCATGGAGGATTTCCTGGATTGACAGTAGATTTTCCTAGCCTTTCCATTTCCTGGATAGCCATGGTGTTATGGTTTCCTTTCTTTTGTTTTTTGATTGTTTCTCATCTTTGTTTGGTTGCGGGTTGAGTTACTAGTTCCTGGAAGCCTTGATTTGAACAAATTCTCTGAAGCCCTAGACAGCATGGTAGAGACCAATCTAGTGATGGTTAGTGATTTCTAATTGTGAGGTGGAATCACTGGTTAAGGGTTGAGGTGGTTTGGCCTCTGGAAGCCCTAGTTTGAACAAGCGCTCTGGAGCCTTAGACAACTTGGGTAGAGACCAATCTAGTGGTGGTTAGTGATGTTCGTCTATGAGGAGGAATCACTGGTTGAGGGTTGAGGTGGTTTGGCCTCTGGAAGCTCTAGATGGTTTTGATTTTTTTAATGAGATCCCACATTCATGCTTGGAATATGGCACAGGGGTGACTGGCCTAAAGAAAGATTTGGCTCAGCCTAGTCTACGGTCGGGTGGTTCATGGAAGTCCCATACCTAGTCAGCTTATACAATCATAAATAATAATTCTCTTTCTCCTTGGTATTTTATGGGTAAATATACTTGGTTATATGTGACTTATATGGTTGTTATAGTCTTGATATTTTTGTTGGTCATATACTAGTTATGAATTAGTTTCATGATAGTGAAAATGTATGGTTCTCATCATGTTTTGGTTAATCACTGAATGTACAATGAATATATGGCTTAATAGATGGTAATGAAGTTATTGTGATGAGGCATCAATGCTTCTTAGTGATTCTTAGATAAGTATGAGACTCCTATGCTCAGATATGTTGTTTAAACCTGTAGAATGCATATTTGTGACATGTTTGACGAAATGTCTGGCATGGCTAATAGGGGTCCAGTTAAGTCATGGTTCAAGTAATTTCATTTTTATCATTGTTCTGATGTTATATTTCATTTCTGGAAGTTTCATGGAGTTTTGGGCAGTGACCTGAGCCCTAGCCCTAAAAAATTGGCACAGAATTCAGAGTCACATGCACATAACTACATTGGAAAGTCCCCAATCACATGCATGCCCATGCTATGGGAGTGACTATAGTGTTCGAGTCACACTCATGACCATGTTATGGGAGCAACTGAGGGTTTAATGCAGTAAAATGTCAGTTTGTTTCAGGAGTTAGTCACCTGGAAGGTTTGGATGGCTCCTGAGGGTTTCGCAACATGTCTGGAAGGTCTGTGTAGTGTGTTTTGTCGGTTCCACTTCCTTAAATGACACATGGAGAGTTGGATCATATCATTATAACTCTTCATCACATGTTTACCTCGGTTGGCCTGTTACTTTGGTAGATGTGGGAAGAGGGTGTTACATTGTTGGTCTAGGGTCTTGGTCTATCTCATTTGAATTATTGAAGGAAGAGTCTTGACTGGGTTTTCCCTTATATAGGGGTTTTTCCCTAGCTGTGCACTTAAATTTGGTGTCCTTGATCTTCATGTTTTGGTTTTCATAATTTCTTGATGAACTAAGATAAAGGAACATTAAAAAAAAAAAAAAAAAACTCAAAGAAATCACAATTAATTATCAACAAGAGAATGTCTTTATGCCTTTCCAATTTTCCAACACCACCATGGTTGAGCCTATAGGTGGGGAATGGTTCTCATACCATTCATATTATAATTACTATGGGCTAGAATTCAAGACTTAGAGGAACCTAGAAGGTTAGAGCCCCATAAGACATGTGACCAGGTGCATCAGTCCAAATTCTTAGGCAGGAGGAATTGAGGTTGTTGATGAGCAAGAGCTCATGGCCATTAGATAGTCTTGGAACTTTGTCCCTAAAGATTTCGAAGGGAGCCCCAAAAGTAGCCTCTGAGATTTTATTTCCAAGATTACTTGGTAGGTGGGGCTAGTCATTGAGTGGATTGTGTTACACAGTGCAGGAAACAAAACATAATTTTTAATGTGGAACTTAATCTTCACCTAGCCTCAAAGGACTAGGTGGAACCCATGCCTAGCATAGCAGATGATGTGGCCTTGGGTCCATGTGGCGTCTGGATAACAAAGCACGTGTTAGCATGTTTTTATGGTTTTAGGGGCTCATGTGGCCAAGATCCGAGTAGCACATGGCACGCATTTTGTGGATCCACATGGAGGGGAAATGTCACCCTGACAGAATGGGGCAATGACACCATCCCAACATTTTTTCGTTAGAAGAAAGAGCGAGGGACTGTGCGAGTAAGTCCTGAGATTTAAACTTCGAGATGTCATGGCAAGAGTGGGGCTGAGCATGCATTGTCACAGAAAATGAAGTGAGGATATGGTGGAAGGGGGATCATCAAGTTTGCACGTAATAGCAAAAGGGTCATCCCCAGAAGAATTGGCAAGTGGAAACATGGATTATTTTCAAGATGGTTACGTCTAGGGTGACACAGCTACGAGGGGCCCGCAAAAATAATACTTCTCATATGGCACATATGTGTTAAGGGTTGGGTCACACCAAATGTATAGTCAGGATTATTATGTGACCAACATGAATAGGTTGGCAGCAAAAGAAACATTGCCATGTGGTGATAAGGTGGTTAATTGGGACAGCTAAGTGGGGACCGTGTGGGTGCTACGCAGTAGTTTGTTGAAGTGGCACTCACTGAATGGCTAATATTTTGATGGCCACGTCTTTTGAATTGGGGGTCAGAATGGAGAAAAATTTTATATCGTTTGAAAAGTCTTGACGAGAAGAATACAACAATGTCCTCCATTTTAAGTTTTAAGAGAGTTGGAAAAGGGCAAAAAATTTAGAACCCATTTCTATAACTCGACCTTGAAGATTGAGTCATCATAGTAACTACCTCCTTCTACTGTCATTTGAGGTTGGGGATAGTTGAGGGGGGATATGTTATAGGGTAATTATCCCCATTAGTTCCACTATGCCTATGAAATCTCATGCTTACAATAGTGCTTTTGGACATGGAGGCTTTTTCTCTGGTGTTGGGTGCAATCCTATTGGTAGCCAAGCCTTTAGGATTCTTTTGTTCTCTAGGGGTACTTACCCTAGGGGGCATGTTTGGGAAAATTATAGACTTATAATTTGACAGACATAAATTATCAACCAAGGGTAGGTAAGCTTATGAGATGTTGCACAAAATATATGCAGACTAATACTCTAATGCCTCTTTTATGCATCAACACTTGGCAGCAAAGGCTATTGAGTGGATCCAATCATCCCTCTATAGCTCTTGATATTGTTGATGTTGATCATAAAAGATAAAAGACCAAATAGAAATTCATAAAAATCAAGAAGCTAAAACCTGGTTAAATGATTCCAAATGCATTTATCGAATAAACGTCATCATCCAACCATTTCACATATGTTGTTAAAACTCAGAAAAGAGAAACACTAGCTATGCAAATAACTTATTGATGCATAAAAATAATCAAAAGAAATACAAATATTGTAACTAATGGAGTTGTGAGCAAAGGGGGCCCTCCCTTACTCACAACCCCTCTACTGTTAAATGAGTTTACACAAAGAGATCAAAAGAACATATGACTTTCTATTAATCTGAAAAAGTATTACAAAGATGTATAAGTTTGATATGTTCGATCGACCATCCCCCTTGCAAATACATAATAAAATTTATACTAGTTCAAAGGCATATGTTTGCCTAAATTAGGAAAACTACTATATTTTAACTACTTGCTATCAATGACTAAACATAATGAAAAAATAAATTTGTTGAGTTTGACCCATGACTGAAAGCATGGATCAAACTAATTTTTTTACATTGCTAGAGATTTTTCCCAATACAGTCATCGATAAGCGGACTAAAGATCTAGGTGGTTTCAATGATGAATTTGAGGTAGCCATTAGGACAACGTCCATGTAGGTGGATTTCCTCATAAAACCCATGTTCCTGTTCTTCTTGAAACTAAGTGGAACATATCCAACCACCAATTTTGCTGCTGGGAATCTGGGTAGTTACACGAAATCCACATCTACACGAAATTGTGAAGTGTCTACAGGAAATTGGCGACCACAGCGGTCTACAAGAAATTGCAGAGCTACTTCAAATCATGACTAATCTGCATAAGATTTCAATCTGTCATACTTGATAATTCTATTAGGAAATGATCAACTTCAAGAAACACTTAAGAACAAGGTAAAATAATACTTTTTAAGATGATTTGCATACCGTGAGCACACAGCACCCTTTTGGTCAAAACTTAGGTAATATAAGCGAAATAGGAGTAGTTAGGAGTCAAAAAGAGTTCAAAAGGGGGGCATCAAGATCTTAGGAGGTTGTCAAAAATTGAGCAAAATGGGACTCAACATCTCCCCCACACCTAGCTTCTTGCATGTCCCTTATGCAAGAAAAAATGTTGCATCCTCAAGAAAAAAATCAGTGCTCACCCTGTGTTGCAGCTACTACAACCAAGTGGTCTAATTGGGTTCTTCCCTAACTAGATTCTAATACTCAGGATTCTCTTTCTACAGGTGATCAATTTGGGCCTGTTTCTTCTTCATAATCTGAGTTTCTTTTGATGCCACTCATCATAATCCTTTTGCAAGTGTAGGTTATTTTCCCTCGGGGTTTCTTTCTCCTTTAAAAGGACCCACTTAGACAAAGTAATTTCAATAATGATTTCCTCCAATTCCTTCTAGGATTGTTTCTTCTTAGAAGTTCCCTCTCCATCATGTTGTCCTTGAGAGGACTGGGGCAAACTTGGTTCCTATTTTCCCTGGCAATCTCCAACTGTTTTCTCTCCGCTTTCTTGGAGCTATGAATTATGAAAAGATGCAATCTCCACTTCTTCTTTGTTAATAAATTTAGTTATCTTCACCTTCCAATTCCTTTTGGACAGGTCTTGGGACCTCTTACTCTTTTTATCATTTTTAATTGACAATACACCTTCCTCTTCATTTTCCTCTATTGCTAGCTTCGCAGCCTGGCTTCTTGTAGAGCACTTGGAAGGGGTAGAAGGGCCCTTCAATGTGAACTTTTTCCCTATGATCTCCCCAGTCACCACTACTTCCTCTTTTGTCAATGGACCATGGGTTTGGGGTTTATTTTTCATCTTTCCTACTAACTCTTCCTCCTTGGGTTCTGACAAACTAGGGTCCTTCTCATCCTCCAGGAAGTAATTCTCTAACAAGAATTCTTCCCATGTTTTATTCTTCTTCTACAAAACCACTATCATGATAATTTTTATCAATCCATGGTGATAGAGGTTTTCCTCTATGTGGGCTGCCCTTGCCTTGGCAATAGTGGACATTTTCATCAAGGACATTCTTAAATAGTAGGGAAATTTAAAAGGCCTGTCTCGAAAGTGGCCTAGAAGACACATATGAAATAAATATGGTAGCCCAAAACAGCCTTCACAGGTTATGTATTTATGTAGGAGAAAAAAAGGTCTCGATACTTACTTCTAGGGAAATCCTGTGGGATTCCCTTGCTCCAATGAGGATTTTCATGTTCTTTCTGGAGGAAGGGTGTGAAAATTTATTTGTTAAACCGTTGATTCTTGAACCAACTCTCTCCTTCCTATGGGATGCCACAAGCTTGAGCTACTATCTCCTCTGTCAACCTAAATTGAACATTCCCCACCTGCACTATGTTTCCATTTAGATTTAGAGAAAAGAACTTTGTTACCTTCAAATTATGCCCACTAAATTTCAGAAACAAAGGCAACCACCTTGCCTTCTCCAATCTCACTTTACTTTGGGGGTCGATGTCCAATAGCGTGGGACCCTAAGGTTCAAATCTGACAATAGAACACATGTTCAACATAGCTAGGGATGGGAGAGAACATAGTTGATT
This sequence comes from Pinus taeda, assembly GCA_000404065.3. NCBI lineage: Eukaryota > Viridiplantae > Streptophyta > Pinopsida > Pinales > Pinaceae > Pinus > Pinus taeda. The sequence continues at coordinate 81,734 of APFE031057436.1, read as the reverse complement.
CATCTCACAGAGATTCCTCTAAGACTTATTTTCTATGTTCTTCAACCTAAGACCAACTTGGGAGGGCATCCTTTGATCTTGGGGAGACCTTGGTTCACTACTATTGATGCCTACATAGGGTGTAGGTCTGGAAACATGACCATCGCTCATGGGGTTGTAACTAAACACATCAACTTATACCCCCCTGCCAAACCTCTCCTAAAGCTGGAAAATACCTATTGGGATGATGAAGAACATGATTCATAAGATATTCACCCAGTATTGACAATAGCCCAAGCCATGATCCTTAAAGGAAATTCAGAGGAAAATTTGATAAATTGTCATATTTCTAGCCCTAATTTTTCGCAGCATTTAGAGGGGTAGTTTAGTCCTAATCTATACATCATTACTAACCTGAAGAACTCTTATAAATATGATATAGTAATTGAATTACATTCAGCCCTCTTATCTGCATTTCCTGCATATTCAATGACTGAATGTGGAGGTAAGGTAATTGAAATTTCTTATGGAAAAACCCTAAATATCAATTTTGCCTTGACTCCTGAACAAGAGGAGCAATTAATTCAAAAATTGAAATAATTTTTGGATACATTTACTTAGGAATACACAACATTAGGGGTATTCACCCTGGATACATGTGTTCATCATATCTACATAGAGGGAAATTCCAAGCCCGTGAGACAACCATAAAGGAGAATGAACCCCGCTCTGAGAGAAATTGTAAAAAATGAGTTGTAGAAATTGTTAAATGTAGTGTTCATTTATCCTATTTTGGACATCCAGTGGGTATCCCCACTGGTTATCGGCCATAGAAAGAATGGGAAATGGCGAGTGTGTGTGGATTATATGGAACTAAATAAAGCTACATTAAAAGATCACTTTCCTTTGCCTTTTATAGACCAAGTGCTGGACACTCTAGCAGGGAAGAGGTATTTTTATTTCCTATATGGGTTTAGTAGGTACAACCAAATTAGGATAGCTCTAGAGGAATAGGAGAAGACAACATTCACATGTCCCTAGGGAACCTATGCATATAATGTACTACCATTTGGTTTATGCAATGAATGAGCCACATTTCAAAGGGTGATACTTGGTATTTTCTCTGCTCTTTTGCATGATTGCGTAGAGGTTTACATGGGCGATTTTATAGTAATAGGTGATACTTTTGAAGAATCTCTACATAATCTTAGGAGATTTTTGAAAATATGTAGAGAAACTAATATTTCATTGAGTAATGAAAAATGTTTCATGATTATGACTGAAGGTATTGTTTTGGGTCATCATGTTTCTGTTGTAGGAATTAAAGTTGATCTAGCTAAGATCAAAGTAATTGAAAAGTTGTCCCCACCAACTAGTCAAAAGGGAGTTCGAAGTTTCCTTGGACATACAGGTTATTATAGAAGGTTTGCTGATAATTTTACAAAGATAGCCTTTCCATTGTTCAAATTATTAACCAAAGAATATGAATTTCATTAGAGTGATGAGTGTCGAGTTGCATTCAATACACTCAAGGAAAAACTTTCTTCATCACCTGTATTGAGAGGTCCAGATTGGAAATTTCCCTTTCATATTTCCACTGATGCCAATGATTCAACTAGAGGAGCGGTATTGGGCCAAAAGGAAAATATCGTAACCCATGTTGTCTATTTTTTTAGTAAAAATTTAACTCCTACAGAACTGAATTAGACTGTAACTGAAAAAGAGTTCCTTGTTGTAATTTACACTATTAATAAGTTTAGACATTACATCACTAATTATGAATTTTTTGTACATACTGATCATTCTACTATTCGATATCTCATGAACAAACCAGTCACTAATGGCAAGATTACTAGGTGGATTTTGCTGCTACAGGAAGTTGATGTCACGGTATTGGACAGGCCCGAAAAAGAAAATCAGGTAGTTGGTTTCCTATCTAGGCTCAACCATGCAGGTGAGGATATTCCTGTTAATGACAAATTTCCTGATGAGAATTTGTTTGCTATTTATGTCAAAACACCTTAAATTTCCTGATGAGAATTTGTTTGCTATTTCTGTCAAAACACCTTGGTTTGCAGATATGGCCAAGTACCTTGTTGCAAGAAAGTTATCCCCCTATGTTTCATCTAGTTAGAAGAAAATAATTATTAGGAAAAGTGCTAATTACTCTTGGGTAAAAGGAGACCTCTTTTTCACCGTAACTGATTTGATTATTCGCGGGTGTGTTAGGGGGGACGAGATGTATGATATCTTGAGAGCTTATCACGATGAACCCTGTGGAGGATATTTTACAGATAAGTGGATAACCTATAATATTCTCCACTTCACGTACTATTGGCCGAGTCTTTTTAAATATGAAAAGGAGTATGTGCGTAAATGTGATAGCTGCGAGAGAATAGGGTGACCTATCAAATCGGATGAAATGGATTTGTAGCCATAAGTTCTCATAGAACCATTTGAGAGGCAGGTTCTTGATTTTGTAGGTGCCATCAATCCTATGTCAAAAGGTAAGAAGTATATTTTGGTTTGTACTGATTATGTGACGAAGTGGGTGGAAGCATGAATACTACCTAGAGAAACAGAGAAAGTAGTGGTAGAATTTCTTTTTTTTTATGTTTTTGTGAGATTTGGGGTACCCTAAGAAACTATTATTGATCAGGGTACTCAGTTTGTGTCAAAGCATATGCAGGGAATTATACAAAAATATCATATTACTCATCGGACATCCACCCCTTACCATCCACGGGCCAATGGGAAGGTGGAATAAACAAATAAGGTGTTGGATACAATCCTCACAAAGATGGTGCAATTACATAAGAAGGGTTGGGCTGATCGACTTCTTGAGGCATTATGGGCTTTTCGGATCACATGGAGGAATACCATTGGCTTCTCTCGTATGAATTAGTGTATGGAAAACAAGTGTTACTTCCAATTTAATTTCAGATAAAAAAATTTAAGATGGCAGAATATTTGGGTATAGACCTTAATGAGGCACAGCAATAGAGAATCCTCTAGCTCAATGAGCTGGATGAGATTAGGCATGATTCTTTTCAGCATACTGATATGCTCCCACAACAACAAGCTAAATGGCATGATAGATACATTAAGAAAAATCAGTTCAAAGAGGGACACTGGGCATTGTTGTTTGATTCGAAATTTAAGAATTTTAAAAGGAAATCCAACACACATTGGCTAGGTCCCTATGAAGTTGAGAAAGTTTTTGATAATGGATCTGTTCGGGTCAAAACAATTGATGATGGGAATGTCACTTTCTTGGTGAATGGGCAAATACTCATGCTATATAAAAAACCCCAATCTAAGGAGGAATTTGTGGAAGAGTTTGTGAAGAAGAAGGAGCTAGAAATGGTGGAGAAGTAAGTCATTCCTTTCACTACCTCTTCTTGATTTTCTACCATAATAAACTGAGATCACTTTGTTCCTTCTTGTGCTCAATAAACCATGAAAGGAAAGTCTATTGGGTATAGGTTTATTCCCTTTTTCAGCCCCAATAGACTAATTACGGAAAAGGAGCCCCCCTGGAGTCTACTTTTTCAGTATTTCAAACTCTCTAAAATTGAAATTTGGCGAGCATGAATTGCCCTGGGCTCATTAAAATCACAAGACAATAGATCCTTTGGAGCCTCAAAGTAAATTTTGTCTTCAGTAAATTTTTGGATTGCTTGTGTTAGACTGATATGGGATTTCTTAAGGCCCTCCTTCCAACAATCTTGGCCCATCGACATTAGCAAATTATTTGGATTCTATATTAGAGTCTTGTGATGCCTTATGACAAGCTATCGCGCCAACATCAATGGGGATTCATTATGGCTCCTTGACTGTTGGTTTCCATAGGGGGTTCAACAAAAACTCATAAATTCACACTTGATAGGATGCATCAGATGTACCTTGGTCCTCACTCTCATTAATGGTGATGGGCCTCACATTGGTTAACAATTGACCTTAATGGCTCATAATCCAATGAGATCATTGCACATTAGACATCAACACCTCCATTCATGTGCAATGAACTATACAAAAAGGGAAAGAAACAGTTTCTTGTAGAAGTTCAGTAGTTGCAGTTCCATTTCATGCAGTAACACCACTGATTCCTTAAGAACAAAGTATAGACATAACATTATTCCAAAATAATATGAAAAAGTACTAGTCATTTTCATCATTAATAAAGACCATGAACTACACAATTATGCATATGATGTGATTTCAAGGTGGGTTATTATTTCAAGACCAAGATCAATCGTCATCTAAGTACTAGACCATTGAAGGGTAAGGTCGGTAAGGTATGATTAGCAGTAGGATGCTTAAGGTAAAAGGTAATGATACTTTAATTATTAAAATTTGCATGAATGTAAATCATGGTAACCCTTGTGGAAGAAGGAGGCTACGAGTCATTATGTCATAAATCGAGTTCCAATCCTGACCATCATTGCTCTGACACATCCTTTGGATATGTGTTAAAGATTTATCCTACAGGACGAATCATGATGAAAATCATGATCACGTCTTGTGTTTTTCGAAAGTCGCCACATTTCCTGAATACTTCTGAATTTAAACTATTGCCGTCGAGTTTTTTTTGCGCCTACATGGTATTGCCGGGAGTCCAATGAAATGACAATGTCTTCTAATACACCCTTTGTCTTTACCTTAGACCTATCTACCAGTTCTAACATGATAGGAGTAGGAATTAAGTCAAAGGACCCTATGTGAGACAATGTCTCCATGGTCATCACATTGATGGTTGCACATAAATTGATTAGATTGTTTCTTATTGGATACCCATTGATAAAGGTGGTAACCATAGGGATCCCAGGGTCTGCATATTTCTTAGTAACAAATTTGGTGGACATAAGACTTGCAAGTTTTCCACCTACTTGAATTGTAGAAGGTTCCTTCTTCTGTGTCCCTAGTTTCTTAGTACATAGCTCCCTCACTGTTTTGGCATAAATAAGGTATCCTTATTTCTTGCAGTAACGAGATCTTAATGCATAAATTTCGCAGTTTAGACACAAGATCGAACTCAGGATGTTTTATTTTCATCTCCAATCTCTCTCGAAAAGGAGGTTGGAAAATATGAGACAAGGAAGGTTCTTGTGACTTTGGAATGATTTGTTCGGTTGGTTCTGGTGTGGTTTCTACTTCAAGTGTATCAAGAGTGTCTTCCTCTATAATCTCTTCAATTTTTCTGGGCTGAGTCACCACTTTTCCTTATCTGAGTTTGATTTCCTGCAGTGACACAGGAAATTCCTGCAGCACATGAACAAATATTTCCTGCAGAGGTTGTGGTGTAATGCAATAGGTAGGAAAAGTGGGATAGGTGCCAATCCAATATTTTGAGTAGATTGGAGTCTTGGACGACTTTATTGTTGGGATTGGGTATTGGTTGGGCAAGAATTTGTGTAGCTCGTAGTTGATTTGGGGGGGCAGGCAACTGAAGTTGTTGCTCTTGTGGTTGACCCATTTGTTGTGGCATGGGTTGTGGAGGATAAAATTTTTGAGGGGGGTAATTTAATGCAACACGATAAGGAAAATTCCCCTGCCAATGTTTTTGTGGAGGCTAGGGCTTCCAAGGCTGACATGGAGAATGTGTTTGTGACATACCTGTAGGATGTGGTTGACATGGTTTTTGAGGTGCCATTGCATAGAGTGCATTGAGAGCTTCCTAATCTACTAAATATGTTGCTATAATCTCTGGAAGAGAAGGACACTAATCAGTAGAATGATCAGCCTCACAAATTTAGCATACCTCTATATTGTATGCAAGACATTTCCTCAAGGGATGTTTCTTCCTATAGTTGGAGCAGGACACATTCAAGGTTTTCTCCACTTCCTCCTGCTTGTTCTTAGCCTGTAAAACATCTAACTGTGAAGACAAAGTTCTAAGAATGTCAGTTGTAAATTTTCAAATAAGTTTCCCATTTCATCTCTAGCTACCCTAACCCCTACAATTGATTTAGTGAATCTAGAAGAGGTATCTCTTGATATTTTCCAACCTTATAATTTCCCCTCAAATATCATCAACGCAACCCTCACACATCAGCATAACTAAATTTTGATACATGACCTGCTCCCATCAAGGTCAAAACCTCGAGAGATTTTGGTATTATGGCTCTCAGTAAGATTGTTCTCAGGGTTTCCTTGTTCAGTTGGTTCATCTTGGATCTTTGCAAATTATACTCGAATCTTTCCAGGAAGTATTCCAAGCTTTCTTCCTCCTTCTGGGTCATGCCAAAGTTTTCTTCCCTGATATCCCTAGTCTTACAATAATCCTGGTACTTTTTCAGGAACACCTTCTTCATGCCATCCCATGTCGAAATGGAATTCGTAGTTAGTCACATGAACCATCTGAGAGCTACATATTTTAATGTAGCAAGAAAAAACTTAAACCTTTGAGCATTTTAATATTAATCATAGCTCCTACACAATACATCAAACTCGAATAAGAAAGCATAGGGATCTTCACTAGAGTTACCATGAAAATTAGGCAAAGCAGAGAGGGGAATGTTTTTCATCTGAATGGTCCCAACAAAATATTTGATATGAAATTTAGATGTAAATGGTTCCCCTTCCTTCTCATGATAGTCCCCATCGTTAGTACCAGTACCCTCTAAATGAGCCATATTAAACCAAAAAGGAGTGGGACCCTGGTAAACTACAAATCCTTCATAGTCAACTGCCTGGAACTCTAGTTCTTGAATAGGATTGAAGAGGAACTCTTTTTTAGGCTAACCACTAAGAAAAGATGATGTCCTCCTAGTAAGAGGATATTCTTGATGAGCAACAACAGAGGATTCTCTATCAGAAGGATTCTTTGTTGAAAAGTGTGCAACAAGAAATCCTAAATTTAGAATGTACTAAAAATAGACCTACTAAAAATAGCATGTCTAAAAATAGCAGTTTGGCCAATGATCATTTTGGCCACCTTGGGTGAGAGGTGAAACTGCTAAAAATAGAATGTTCTAAAAATAGCATTTCTGGGTCCCTTCCTATTTTTAGCAGTCCCTGGTCTAACTATAGGAAGTAAAAACGAATTTGGTCTTAACATCAATTTAAAATATTAATTAATTAATCTCCATGAGTTAATTAATTATGGAAAATTAAACTTGAAGTCTTTGTGAGATCATGCAATTATTTTCTCACTTGATTTAGGAATTTATGCCTTGATTAAAGGAGATAAGGTTCAACTCTATAATGAGAGAATCAGTTGACTTAGTTTAACTTAGTCAAGTCTAGTTAGATTATTTTAACAAGTTGTTAAAATAATGAAATATAATTTGTTAATGCTTGCATGCATGTGATAACTATTATTTCAGATAACTGAGCATTCCTTCATGGATAACTAATGCATCTAAGTTCAGACAAAGACCCAGTTGAAATCAGATGAGGGACAGTGTACTATCAGATGCTTGGATGTTTCTAGTAAGTATTCCTTGCATGGATAAGGATCTATTTCCAAGAGAAATACTTAATATAGGAGATTGGAGGACTTGTGGCCTATATATTGAGGCCTAGGTAGTCTATGATCTTCATCTTCTGATTACAAAGAGAGCAAGATAGCTATTGAGCTGATTCTTTTTGTATGTTGTCGAGGATCTCCACTTGATTGATAATACAGAGTTGGGGTTTTATGCTAGTGCTTTCCCCGGTGATATATTCTATGTTATGTGTGATTATTTCTCTTGATCAGTTATGCATGTTTCTACTTGATGTTGCTCATGAATTCGATTATGCTTCTGCTTAATGTTTTGTAGAAGTAGAACAAGTATTATGCTTTAGGACATTGCATATATCGGTTTGTTCTATAGGTGAAATTTCTACATTCTTCTCCATTGTGGGGGTATTGCTCTGCTTAGGATTAGTTATCGATCCCTGTTCAAAACTATTAGCCGTTGGTTCAGATTCCCCCTTGTTCTTTGCAAGATTCTTTTACCCTGGTAGTTTATTAGTGAATGAAGTGGTGCTTACTCCACCACTAAAAATACTTGAAAATTTATATTGGCCCCTATAAAAAAAAAATCAAAACTTCTACTTACAAAACAATCAGGTCATGGCTTTAGCGAATTCTGACCTCTGCAGGTATGTAAGCCTTACCCCACATCTTATCACTTTGACTCCCTCAATCCTTAACAACTTAAACAAAAAGAAATCATACTAAAACACTTTTAGTATCATCCATTAGCACCTCCCTAGCAATGGTGCCAAAATTTTTGGGAAAATTATAGACTTATAATTTGACAGACATAAATTATCAACCAAGGGTAGGTAAGCTTATGAGATGTTGCGTAAAATATATGCAGGCTAATACCTTAAGTGCTTTCTAATTAAACGATTCATACACACAACTCTAATGTCTCTTTTCTACATCAACACTTCGCAACAAAGGCTATTGAGTGGATCTAATCATCCCTCTACAGATCTTGATATTACTGACATTGATAAGAAAAAATAAAAGACCAAAAAAACAGTCATAAAAATCAAGAAGCTAAAACCTAATTAAATGACTCTAAACACATTTATCAAATAAACTTCCTCATCCAACCATTTCACATATGCTGCTAAAATTCAGAAAAGAGAAACACCAAATGTGCAAATAACTTGTTGATGCATAAAAATAATCAAAATAAATACAAATACTATAACTAATGGAGTTTTGAGCAAAGGGGGGCCTCCCTTACTCACAACCCCTCTACTCTTAAAGGATTTTACACAATGATATTAACATAACATATAACTTTCTATTAATTTGAAAAGTATTACAAAGATGTACAACTCTGATATGTTCGACCAACCAGCCCCCTTGCAAATGAAACATAATAAAATTTATACCAGTTCAAAGGCATATGTTTGCATGAATTAGCAAAATTACTATGTTGTAACTACTTGCTATCAATGACTAAACAGAATGAAAAAATAGCTCTACTAAGTTTGATCCATGACTGAAAGCATGGATCAAACTAATTTTGTTACATTACTGGAGCTTTTTTGCAATACGGCCATCAAGAAACGGACTCACAATCTAGGTTGTTTCACTGATGAATTCAAGGCAGCCAATAAGACAGCATCCATGTAGGCGGATTTCCTCATAAAACCCATGTTCCCATTCTTCTTGAAACTAAGTGGAACACATCAAAACACTAATTCTGTTGCAAGAAATCTAGGTGGTTACAGGAAATCCGCATCTACAAGAAATCGCAAAGTGTCTACAGGAAATCGGCGACCATGGCTGTCTACAAGAAATCACGGAGCTACTTCAAATCATGACTAATCTACATAAGATTTCGCTCAATCAAACTTGATAATTCGATTAGGAGGCGATTAACTTCAAGAAACACTTAAGAACAAGGTAAAATAATACTTTTTAAGATGGTTTGCATACCATGAGCACACAACACCCTTTTGGTCAAAACTTAGGTAATATAGGTGAAATAGGATTAGTTAGGAGTCAAAAAGAGTTCAAAAAGGAGGCATCAAGGTCTTAGGTGGTTGTCAAAAATTGAGCAAAATGGGACTCAACAAGGCATAATCCTTACACCTTTTTTTTTGGCATGGGATATTTGTGTACTGGGATGAATAACAACCTCGGTTCACATTCCTCTACCTTTAACTATGGTATGGGGGGACTTTATGGTCTGTCATGGGGTTACATCCCTTATGATTCATTTAGTCAACAAAAAATTCCTTTGTTGACACTTCTTGATTTACTAGATTTGGACAAGCTGAAAAATGACCCCATATGACATCATCCTCAGTGGTCAGCAATGCTACCCAAGTTACCTATCAATATTCCTAAGGTTGAAGGGAAGCTACAGGAGAGTCCTTCTAAACACATCATAACCTTTCATTTATGGTGTTCATCTAACTCTTTGGTGGATGATTCTATGAAGTTGAAATGTTTACAATGAACCCTAACAAGGGATGCTGCAAAATGGTATATCGAACTCAATCAATCATCCTATAGTGATTATGCTTCCTTGGCTCATACTTTATTGAATCACTTTCTAATACAAACTAGGCAAGATCTCAAGACTTACCTTTTTTCTAATTTTAAACAAGATAATTCCACAGTAGGGAAAATTTTAAGAACCCCCCCTAAATTTACATGTATAATAAATGGGCGAATCTCCATGGTATATAGGAAAAATGGAAGGTGATTTTATCAATAATATGATATGTATATATAATTTTTTTGGCTAATCTCTCACTAGGCATGGCGAATATTTTACTCAATTATAAAATCTTGTGTTTATTAAATACACAAATGAAATCATTGCATTTCTTTAAAATGTCTTTTGAAATCAAAATTACCGAAATTACATATCGATAATCTAGTGGGTGTAAGATAAAATTCACCCTTGCCATTCACATAAAGCATGAGAAAAAACCTAATACTATATATAAAACCAAGAAAAATTCAAATTCATCACTTCTATGTTCCTGTTTGCAATTAGAAAAAATACCCAAATTACAATATGTTTACTCCACTTCTAGGGACCTCGTAACCACCCTGCCAATACACAAGTATGTTCCCGTTTGCAATTAGAAAAATTACCCAAATTACAATCTATTTACTCTAGCATGTGTTGGAAAGTTATAGAAGGATGACCAGCGCAATCAATCCATTCCTTTTAGCCCTGGATTTGTTTTAGTTTAAAATAGAAGTATACAAATATACTTGTCCAATGTAGTGCTTTAACCATTCACCTTAAGATGTTTTTACAATATAATTTCCTAATTCTATTTAATATCTTCATTATCAGAAAAACCAACCTATATCCATCTTAACTCCACATCTACCACTCTTAGGGGGACGAAATCTATTTATCCCTCTGAGCACTTGGTAGACCCATAATTAAGATTGATCTAAGATAGAATTTCCCCTTTAAATAGTCTATGCTCACATGAATACCATGGGTCAATACCATGGGTTATCATAAACCTGGAGCTTAAAAATTACTAATAGTAATTTATAAAAATTAATAAAATCAATAGTTGATTTTTATTTTAACCAAGCTAAAATGTTTAACATACATTTAAATTACAACATCCATTTTTACTCTTGATCGCATCAAATATTCTTTCACTCTGGATCTATTCTGGTTTAATTCCCCCATTTAAATAGACTACATTCCAAGTGAATACCATGGGTCAATACCATGTGCTATTTTGGTGAATACCATGGGCCAATACCATGTGCCATTTTTATTTTTATTAATACTAATATTAGTGTTAATAATGTTTTTTTACATGGTATTAATATAAAAAAAAATAAAAATAAAAATGTTTTATTTGTTTACCATACCTATCGTTTATTTATATTTTTATTAATTTACCATACCATTCATAAATACAAGGTGACTTAAGGAGTAAATATAAAAAAATGTTTTATTTGTTTACCATACCTCTCGCTTATTTATATTTTTATTAATTTACCATAGCTCTTTTACAAATATGGTACTTGGCCCATAGGATTCACTTAAATAAAACCTATTTCTTGGGCCTTCATAAATAGAACAAGGGTTATGGACTAAATATAAAAAGAGGTTTTATTTATTTACCATGCGTCTAGTTTATTTATATTTTTATTTATTTACCATACCTCTCATTTATTTACATTTTTATTAATTTA
>APFE031057436.1:40073-63935 GCA_000404065.3 Pinus taeda | reverse complement strand
GAAAGTACACTGCTCGCAATTTCCCTCCCAATTCCAGACTGGATTGAAGAGGCTCGCAGGGAATGGCTTTCACATCCAGGGCTCTCCCAACTTATTTCTCAATTGCAAGTGGATCCTAATTCCAGCAAGGGCTACTCGTGGCAGAATGATATTCTTCGCTACAAGGACAGAGTCGTAATATCACCAACATCCACCCTCAAAAGTAGCATTTTGGCAGAATTACACTCATCACCCATTTCAGGACATTCGGGCTTTCAGAAGACGTATGCGCGCACCAAAAGATCATTCTTTTGGACCGGTATGAAACAAGACATCCTTACTTTCGTAGCAGAATGTGACGTCTGTCAACGCCACAAAGGGGAAACAGTCAACACACCAGGCACATTACAACCATTGCCCATTCTGGCGTCAATTTGGACGGAGGTCTCCATGGATTTCATTACAGGTCTTCCAAAGTCTGGGAACAAGTCAGTCATCATGGTGGTTGTGGACCGACTGTCGAAGTATGCTCATTTCTGCGCCCTACCCCAACCATTTACACCAACGTTGGTTGCCCAAACTTTCATGGATCAGATCTTTAAATTGCATGGCATGCCCACTTCTATTGTGTCCGACCGCGACCCAATCTTCACCAGTAATTTTTGGTAGGAGCTCTTCAGAATACAAGGCACTCAACTCAAACTCAGTACTTCATATCACCCGCAAACAGATGGTCAAACCAAAGCTGTAAACAAATGTCTAGGAACCTACCTTAGGTGTTTCACTTCAGAAAAGCAACACCTTTGGGTACAGTGGTTACCTCTGGCGGAATGGTAGTATAACACCAACTATCATGCCACCACCAAAATGACTCCCTATGAAGCAGTCTATGGTCAACTTCCGCCTTCCCCTACTTCTTATCTCACAGGGTGCTCCAAAGTACAAGCCGTGGATCAACTCCTACAACACCGCGCAACCATGCCAGCCCACCTACGCGAGAATCTTCATCAAGCTCAGAACCGTATGAAGCAACAGGCTGACCAACATCGCTCAGAGCGCCAATTTCAAGACGGGGATCAGGTCTTTTTGAGGCTGCAACCCTATAAGCAAAAATCACTCAAAGACAAGGGTTGTCAAAAGCTCTCTCCAAAATTCTATGGACCATACCAAGTACTTCAGCGCATTGGAGAAGTGGCTTACAAGTTGGCTTTGCCACCTAAAGCAAAAATCCACCCAATTTTCCATGTATAGTGCCTCAAGAAAGTGATTGGGAACAATTGCCGACTTCAAACCAGTCTACCAGAATTGGACGAGGAAGGGTCAATCTGGCTACAACCGGAACAGGTTCTAGACACACGAGACAAGCACCTGCACGGCCGCATGATTAAAGAGGTCCTCGTCAAATGGAAAGACACCTCTCCGGAAGATGCAACTTGGGAACCAGCCACTATTCTTCAGCAGTTTCCGCAGTTTCAGCCTTGAGGACAAGGCTAGTCTTAAGGGGGAGGGCATGTTAGGGTCCCACCCTAACCCCCTTATTCATGTCATGGGATCACGTCATAGTCAAGAGTCAATAAAGCCCATATTAATATTTGTAAGTGGTTAACCCGCAATTAATGAAGGGACCACAGTGAGTTGCAAATGGGCGGTAGTATTAAATAAAGGGTAAATGGGCGGTAGTATTAGATAGATGGTATTAATAAAACCCACGGTATTGGCCCGTGGTATTGCATGTATGAGTCATATATAAAGGATAGAGTCTCCCTGCGAGGAGTAGTGTGTCTTGTTTTGTAATCGAGCTCTGCTCTATTGGAGGTTGCCCCCTCGAAGAGGCCTGTGAACATTTCTCTCTGAGTAATAAAACCATTGCTATTCTGTGTTCTGGGTATATTTTCTTCGCATATTCTGTGTTCTGGGTATTTTTTCTCGCATATTCTCTATTCGGTATTACTTTGCAGGTTAAGAAGCATAACAGAGGTTTTGCAAAGTAGCCCCATGCAACACAAAGCCTTGTTGACTATTATAGCAGGGGTGGATCCCTTACAGTCTAGTCTAATCACGTTTGTTATTGACACCCCTCATTTTAGACTCTCTCATTAGGTTTCTTTTTAGATATCGGTGCATATTTTTAACTGCGACATATACCGCACATTGGTGGATGAAGGGTCTTCTACCTGTGTGATGACAGTGTCGTGGTAGAATTTATTGGTTCTCTCACACTTGCTTAGTCAAGTACTACCTTACAAGATTTTGACAGACATCATTTTGTGCCTTAGGGAATTCTTCCAAAGTTTTCGATCAAGCTAGGGGGAAAAACTACCTATGTTGATGTTGAAGTTTTCGATGCTCCCTTAGATTATAATCTACTCCTTGGTCATAGTTGGTTTTATGCCATGTCTACTATCATGTCTTTGATGCTTCGTGTACTTCTCTTTCCCCATGAAGGCAATATTGGCATGATAGATCACTTATATTAGTACATATCATCGACCATGTCTATTGCTACGAGAAATATTGTTCCATTCGTTGGAAATATCCTTTTGGCTTATGAGAGTGTTGATGTGTGATTATTTAAAAGCTCATCTCTTATTAGTGTCTTTCCTTAACCCCTGCTCAACATTCCTTCTTCCTCTACCATGTCTCCCATGCACATGATCTCATATCTCACCGGTGGACCCCATAGGTCTCCTCACCCTTGGGTGGTGCCTTATTCATCAGACACTGATCAATATGGTGACCAAATGCATTTAAGTCCATCTGAGGTTTCTTTTCAACACATCCAACTAGCAATTGATTCTATTGAGTTAGGTGACACACCTCGTGAACCATTTGAAAATTATCTTATGCCTATTTTGGAAATTGACCATCCACCTTCGAATGACTCTCTTGATACTATACTTCCATCTAATGAAGCCATTATGGAATTCATGTCAGTATCTAATTATCCCTAGGGGGATATTCACCATAGATCATCTTTTATCCCTTGGGTAGATAGTTTCGATTGGCCATCTAAAATGCTAGCTTCCTTTGGTAATGATGATTATTCCCACACCCCACATTGATTTATGTTGTTTATTCAGAAGGGAAATTGGCAACCATTTCAGATATTATTCCTATTGACATTTCTACAAACCCAAGTGTTGTGGAAAACATCATGATTGGGGTGGATTTTACCCCTTAAGAAATTGAAACTTATACAATTCTCTTCAAAGAATTTTTTAACGTTTTCACTTAGTCTTACAACGAGTTTCTTGGTATCGACCCCAAGATTTTCTAACATGAGATAAAACCTTATGAAGGAGTTAAGCCTGTTTAGAAAAGGCTCTAGCCAGTAAACCCTCAAAAGGTAGTTGCTATTAACACAAAGGTTCCAAAATTGTTAGATGATAGCTTTATTTATTAGGTACCCTTGACAGAGTGGGTCTTTAATCTTGTTCCATATGACAAGAAGCAAGGGACAATTAGGGTTTGTGTGGACTATAGAGACTTGAATTTTTCCTATCCCAAGGATAATTATCCCACACCATTTATCAATCAAATTCTCGATGAGTGTGCCAAAAAATCTATCTTTTCATTTACTGATGCTTTTTCTGTCTATAACCAAATCTGAATCAAACTAGATGACATGCACAAAACCCCTTTATTTACCCATGGCGAGTATTTACGTATCGTAAATTTCCTTTTGGTCTTAAAAATGTCAGTGCCACTTTTCAGCAAGCCATTTCTTATGCTTTTCATGATATAAAACACGTCGTCAAAGTCTATTGATGACCTTACTGTTTGATCTTTTCTTCATATGGATCATCCTGCACACCTTAGGGAAGTATTTCTTCGATGTCGTTATTATAAAATCTATTTAAACCCTCATAAATGTGTCTTTTTTTTTCAATCTGGGATGTTGTTAGGATTCATTGTATCCAAGGAACAGATTCATGTTGATCCGTCTAAGGATGAGGCTATCATCAACTTGCCTCTGCCACACACGGTTGGCCAGCTTCAAGTACTTCAAGGAAAGGATAATTCCTTATGTAGGTTTGTTTCCAATTATGCATAGATCACGAAAGTTTTTATGTGTTTGTTGAAAAAGGGGATACCTTTTATATGGGATGACGAAGCCCAAAGATCTTTTGATTCTTTGAAATAGGTTTTGTTGTCTACACCTTTATTGAGTCCTCTTGATTTCAATCATGACTTTTTGTTGTATATCGTAGCCACTGAATCGACTTGGTATGGTTCTTGTCCAAGAGGATGAGATGCGCAACAAACACCCTTTCTATTGCCTCAGCAAGGGCCTTCTTGGTCATAAGCTTTGTTATTCCCATATTGAAAAGTTGGCTTTGGTAATTGTTGTTGTTATCTAATGGTTATGACATTGTATACTCTTGTGAAAGACCATTGTGATCATCGACTCCAACCCCATGAAACACATATTATCTTGAAATCGTTTGGGGTAAATACTCCAAATGGATTGTTATAGTTCAGGTTTTTGATTTGGAGTTTGTAGTTGTTAAGTCTAAGAAATACTTGGCATTCATTGAGTTACCTCAAGTTGATGAAGAAATCATGGTTGAGGACCCACTTCTTGATGAGTCCTTATTTCCCATTATCTCCTCTAATCCCTGGTATGAAGATGTTTTATTATATCTCTAGAATCATCGATTTTGGTTCGAACTATCTCGCAATGAGTGTTGACATATATGCCACCTATCTTGACATTATTTTATTATCATTGATACCCTTTATTACTACAAAGTTGATGTGGTATTGTGTCGATGTCTCACCCATGACGAGGATGAACGAATCTTGAATGATTGTCACATTGGATCTAACATTATCTCACCCCTCTAGTGCTCCTTTTACTTCTAACAATGCATCTAGTTTAAGAAGAACAATAACCTCAAAATAAGACTTCGAGCCCAAAAAACCCATATTTTTTAGAAAGAAACATTAAAAAACAACCCGAAATCAAAAATTGGTGATGCTACATCACCCTTTTCTTTTCTAGGGTTAAAATTCCAACATTTTCCAGCCATGGTATTAAAAACCAAAATCATGATCTCGAAAAACTTTAAATTCCAACAATTTCCAACTATAGCGTTAAAGATTAAATAGCATGACTCAAAAAAACCTTAAAATTTTAACATTTTTCAACCATGAAGTTAAAATCAAATATCATGGGTACAAAGAAACCTTAAGATTTCAACTTTTTTCAACCATGGCATTATAAACCAAATATCATGACCAGAAAAACCTTAGAAATCAACACCTCAATTAAAGATTAATTCTACCAAGAGATTTACTTTTATTTTTAAGGCATAAGGATAGCTCTTATGAGATCTTAGCCTAAGACAATTTGACTCGTTTTCAATGTGGCACTAAAATTGCAATATATCTTAACTATGGTTTATAAAATCATCATTAATGTATAAAATCATGAAACAATACACACACACATATATATAAACTTTATTTCATTTTTTCATAGTGGAAAAACCTATCATAACTTAGTTGTCAAACCAACAGTGAGGACGTCAATCATTGGTTGTTATCCGCAAATGCAAATTGGCTCATTATCATTATTCAATGAAAACCACACTACTTGGAATTACATATTGATGGTTCGTAAGGGAGCAAGCTTTCACTCCTACTAGATGCCTCTAGGTCTTAGGTCGTTAACCTATTTCCTTACATCCGAGGAAGACGAGCTCTTAGCCAAGCAAACGTAGACGTTGTTTGAAGGCATACTCCAAGCCCAATATATATCATGAAACACAAATATTTTTTTATTTAATATTATATAATATATATATATATATATATAAATATAATAATATAACTAATAAAGATGGTGGAATAAAGATTATATTTCTCAATAGGAAAAAAATAAATCCAATAAATAAAAAGTTAAAGTAGTTTTAATACAAATTTAACCAAAAAAAAATAATTAAAAAAAGTTATATTAAAAATAAAAATAAAAGGACATTCAAAATATATTGAAAAACATATTTACATAAAAGAATTATTAAAATTTTTACGTATTAGGGTAACTCGAACATTGATCGTTTTGATAGTGAAAAATCAAGTCACCATAAGTTTTGAGTTCAAACCCCGTGACTCAAGCCAAAAAAATTAAAAAAATAAAATAAAATAAAATAAATAGAAAAAAACAAGTTATGTCCTCCCAACATATACACTCCACATACACTTTTTGTTTAATTTTTTTTAATAGAACTTCATTTAAAAAAATATTTATCTATGATTTTTTTCTTTTATTTTTATTTTATTTTTTTTTATTTATATTATACATTTTTAAAATTAAAATTTTATTTTATAATTTTCAAAAATTATTAATGATTTTAAAAAAATATTACTTTTAATTATTTATTTTTTTATTTTAATATGTTTTATTATTTTTTAATTTGAATGTTTATTTTTGTATTTTTTATTTGAAGGTTTTTTTGTATTTTTTGAATTTTTTAAAGGTTTTTTTGGTTTTAATTGTTTTATTTTATATATTGTTTTTTTTAATTGTTTTTTTTTAAATTGGTATTTTTCAATATTTTTAATTTTGTAATTTAATGTGCATTTTTTTAATTGAGTTTTTTAAAAATATATTAATGATTTTAAAAAAGAGTTGTTTTTAGTGTGATTTTTTGGACTTTCTGGCAAAATTTGAGGTGAAAGCTTGATGTGTTATTTAAACTGGTTTTTTGACTATATATATGGATTCAACACCCTCCAAAACACCTAGGGCACTTCAATTGTGTAGGGAGTACCCATAAAGCTTGTGATTTCAATAAATTCTTGTCGGATTTTAGAGAAATTGGACCGGAAAAAAACCACCAGAAGAGCTTCCAAAAAGGCTCACTAAAGAAAACTCCTTAAAAAAATAATAATTACATTTAGATTTATTGTGGTTCATCATCAGGAGAGATGCAACGGCTAATCCTAAGAGTCAAAATATTTTATTAAATCATTATTATACTATTCAATCATAAAAATGTATCAGTTATCCCAATAATCACATTATTTTATTAAATTATGTATTCTATCATTTAATCAAAGAAACCTTAGAACTAAAAAAATATAAAAAAAAAATCCTTAAATATAAAACATATTTAAAGAATCAAAATTAAAAAAAAAAACATAACTATTCACCAATAAAAAATAAATAAAAATTAAAATAAAATTAATAACCAATAAAAGAAATTAACTAAAAAATCAGAAAGAAATAAATAAGATAATTAATATATCTAAATATTTTTTTTAGTTATTTATCTATTTAAATTTTAATATTTTTATTATTTTTTTATTTGAATGGCTTTTTTTTTTTTAATGGTTTTTTAATTGTTTTATTTTGTTATTTTATTGTATTTTTTCAATTGCTCCTTTATTTTTGAAAATGCATTTTTCAATACTTTTTTAAAATAAAAAGTGATTTTTTAATTTTGTAATTTATTGTGTATTTTTGTAATTGTTTTTCTATTAGTTTTTTTAATTACATTCCAGTTGTTCGAAACCACATAAAAATCTATAAAAGAAGAAGAAAGAAGAAATTATTTTAACATCCACGAGGCTAAAGATAGCCTATGGGATTGATTGCTTCTTCATCTGCTTGATGTATTCGACCCTTTTTTTGTGAAGCTTCAAAAGCAATGATCCCAGCTTCTCGACAAACCCCTCGCTAAATAGATTATCCCAAGAGCTAGCTGTCGGCATATCTGCATAGCTTTCCCTGTTGTCTTTGAAGGCCTCACATTCTAGAATGAAATGTTTTTTTGTTTCCACTTTTCCGAAAGAGCAAAAAATGCATACTCTTTCCTCCCACACTTCCTTTGGCCTTTTCCAGCACCTTGTTTTACGACGAAGTTGATGAGAATCAGTCCTTAATTGAGCAAAAATAATTTTGGCTCTCCAAGAGATATTGGCCTCTATGTATGCTTTTGGTTGATGACTCTGAGTGGGATTACACACTTCAATATAGTACTTTTTCTTTCTTCCTATCTCCTTATCCCAAGTACATTTGTGGAACTTTTCCATAACAAAAGCTTTTATCTCTTTGTTATTTATGGGACACGTGTTCAAGCAAATACCCCATTTACTAAACCATGTGTTATTTTGTTGCATCCAAGTTATTTTCTCTTGCACAATCTATCGTTAAAGACAAACTTAGGTCATCTACCCTCTTCCATTTCCTCAATTTTTTTAAATACCTTATGACTCGCACCATAGCAATTTCTTCAATAGGAGCAATCCCTGTTTCACTTAACAAGATAGCATAAGGAACTTCACTTTTAATCTTAAATTTGTTTGTGATCAAACACTTCTGAATTTTCTCAATTTGTCTCCACTACATGTCGAATGTACTACTGGACCATAGTTCACAAACATAGAGAATCACTGAAATCATTAGAAGCCCAAAAAGAGTTTGAGTGGTTTTCCAGTCCCATAACTCTACTTCTCTACACCTATTTTAAAAAGCATAAAATGTTTTCCAACCCCCCAAAGTTCTTTTTTTTTCTACAACCATTCCAGCTTAGATTTTTGTTGAAGTCAATTCAAAGGTATTTGTAATCCGCAACTTCTTCCAAAATGTTTCCTTCAAAGTAGAACTTATGTTGGTTATGTTTTCTTTTCTTAGAGAAAACCACTACTTTCGTTTTGCGGATATTGAATTGCATCCCCACACTTCTACAAAAATGATCAAGGGATAGTAAGTGATCTTGCAAACCAAGAGTTGATTTAGCAATCATAATAAGGTCATTTGCATACAAAAGAAGCCTTATAACAAACTTTCCCAAATAGATACCATCACCCCCTTGTGAATTTAACCACTCCTCAAGCTTGTCGACATATAAACCAAAAAGAGTAGGAGACAATGGGAAACCTTGTTTGACCCCGATATTGCTTCTAAAACTTTCAGAAATTCCTGCTGAAGTTTTAGTTTTGACTTTCACCTCCTCATACAGCCTATGCACAACTGCTCTCAAATGTTTAGGAACCCCAAGTTCCTTCATTCTGTGCCAAAGCTTATCCCTAGGAACCGAGTCAAACGCTTTTCTGAAATCAACAAAGCAACAAAAAACTTCTTCCTTTTTCTCCCAAACTTTTTCAATGATGTGCCTTAAAGTTATACAATGATCAATTTTGGAATGTTTAGGTCTAAAACCTGCTTGCCCTTTAGCATGCTTATCTCTTTCTTCTGCCCACTTGCTAATTTTATTTTCTAGCATGCTTCCAAATAAAGGGTTTATCATGATGGTCCTATAATTGGAGGGATTATTGACGTCACCGCTCTTGAAAAGATGTATTGCGATACTAGTTGTCCAATCTGTGGGGAGCCCTTGCTGTATGATGTTGTTGAAGATTTTTGTAATGTGAGGTGCAAGAATCTTTGAGCCCCACTTTAGATATTATGCTTGGAGTTCAGCTAAGTGTTTTTCTTTTCCAACACCCAACTTCTTGATACCCATATCTACCTCTTGTACTGTGAAGAGTTCAGTATCAGTATTGACCAAGGGGGGAGGGTCAACCTTGGGAACCTGCTCATAAAGTTGTCTTGCATAGTCATAACATTTAGAAGTTGTAATATTATTTCCAATTTGTATCGTTTTCGGTTGGAGTTCCTTCCAAAATAATTTGGGATTATTTTTCCCAAGGAAGATTAGTTCTTCCCTCCTTGAAATCATGAAATCAGCTTTTTTCTTGTTTAATAACTACTTGTAAGCTTTGAGCTTTATGTTATGCTTGTTTGACTCTTTCCACATTCTCCTTGATTTTTTGCATTCCTCGTCAAACCAAGCATTAACTGGAAAGCAATTTGTTTCAAACTTCTTAATTTTTTCTCTTTTTCACTTTGCAAATGCACATTGTATTAAATGTGTTAACTCATGACTATGAAGGTTGTGAATTGTATTTTCTCCTTCTCAAAGAGCCTTTATAGCATCATTTTGAAGGTATTACAATTTTCTGGGGTAAAAAAAAAAACCACATGCAAATCTATATGTGATTTCAAAAAAAACACATGAAAACCTATATGTGATTTAAAAAAAAAAAACTACATGAAAATCTATATGTGATTTCAAAAAGAATTGATATATAAAAAAACTATATTTTTATTTTTATTTTTATATTGAGAAAAAATATATCTATAATTTTTTTCTCGAATTTTTTAATGTTAATTATTAAAAGATAAAATAATTAATAATTAAATAAAAATTATGTAATGCCATATTTCCATATTTTTTGTTTTGTAATGTTAATTAATCATGTGTCCATAAGCAGTGGCCATTTCAGAAGGAAGTTCTTATGTCTATCTTCATCTATCTTCACATTCTTGAGTTCCTGGTCTTCCTGTGAGAGTTTGTATAGAGATCTGCCCCTTTACATCATTTGGGGAATTTAGAGAGCTCGTAATATAGTCATTTTTTAGAACAGGAGACCTAATGTCCATTTCTCATGCATCCAGATAGTATCATATTTCATGGAGATATGATACTATCCATAGCCACATCAGGTCTCCTTTCTTGATTTGGAGAACAGGTTCCACATTAGGTTGTTTAATGGGGCCTCTATTGGGGGTCGGTGTGGCTATGGAGCGCACATTTGACTTAGCCCTTCAGAGGCCTACAACGTTTATTGGCATGGAGGTGATGGAATCAATTGCAGGGTTTAACTAATCACCCTTTGTGGGGTGCTTCAGTGTGCTCTATGCTGGAAATCAACAAAATTTTTTATTTTTGGTGATGCTTTGTCTATCATCAATTGGGTTCAAGTAGTTAATGATCTTGAGGTTCCTTCCTTGGTTAATTGGATGGAGACTATCAAGTTGTGTATTCCCTCTTTCATGGACATTTATTTCCAACACATGTATAAAGAGAATAATCATATTGTTGCCTTATCAAGGCATGGTTTGTCCACCTCCCCCTAGATCTATCTATTTTGAACACCTCTTTTACACTATGGTTCAAGGCAGATGATTTTTTGAGGCTTAAGTTTGAAGGCATTTAATACTATGTTTTGGCATTTTTTGTGACGACGACTCTATCTTGTTAAATGTCTGTTCCATTTTCTAGTAGATCATTTGAAATTTTGACGCATTATCATTATGATTTCTCTATTCATCTTTATGTATTCCCCTTTGTCTTTGTGGTTTTCGATGGTTCGTTCATCACCCAATGATCCTGATGGTTCTCAACCGACGCTACTGTAGGTTAGAATGATGTTTTTAGCTATATGAATCTAAGCACAGACCCATGCATATGTAAACATCTTTATTCATAATAAAGGTGTTATGTTTTTTCTTCTCTGCAAAAAAAAAAAAATGCCAATAAATTGGTAATTTTCACCCCAAAAATAAAATGAAATGAAATGAAATGTTAAGTTTGAGTCGTTTTTTGTAGTCATGGTATTTTGTTTTTAATGTCATGGTTGAAAATTGTTTGACCTTTTACCCTAAAAAAGTGGTGTTGCATCATCACTATTGCATTTCAATGTGTTTTTTCAATTCTTTCATAGTCATGATATTTGATTTTTAATACCATGATTGAAAAATGTTTGAATTTTAACCTTCAAAATAAAATAAAACAAAAAGTAATGTTGTTTTCCACTTTTGCATTTCATTATATTTGGTTTTTAATGACATGGTTAAAAAATGTTAAAATTTTAACCCTGAAATAAAATGATATTTGGGTTTTGATGCATGATTAAAAAACGTTACAATTTTAACCTTGATTCAAAAAAAAAAGTGATGTTGCACCACCACTTTTCAAAATTAACATGAAATTTATAATTTGATGTTACCTCCAAAAAAAAATGAAAACTCGATAAAATTCTCATTAAGATGGTAACATGGTTTTCATTTTATTTTATTTTTATTTTATTTTTTATTTTTTATTTGGTGCATAGCTCAATGATCAAAGTTTACTCTTTATGATTTAAGCATTTGTTTTACCCCTTAATATGAGTTAGTTTCTCTCTCATTAAGGTTGGGTGCAAGAGTTCTTTATGATGAGATAGAGCATCAAGTGCCCAGGACTCGAGTGATGGCTAATGAAGGGGGTAAAGCATTTGTTAGATTTTTTCCCACACGTTAATTATCCCTCCATCTTTTGCATTTTAACTTTTCTTTTTATTTTTCTTTTTCTTTTGTTGTGGCCATCTTATGCATTTTCACTCTTTTAGTTGCATCAACCTCTAGGGAAAAGTTATTTGATCCTACTCAAGGATGTGAATGTCTGAGTTTCAAATCCTAATGAATTAATGACAGTTAACCCGAATGATGGAGGTGGTATCAAGGGAATGATGAAAACTATTATGGAATGGCAATAGACATGATACTTCAATCCAAGTTTCCCAAGTAGTTCCCCTCCTATAACCATAAAGCTTAAGAGAAGGTCTCACTCGACTAAGGGTAAAGACTAACCCCCATGGTAAGATGAGAGAACAAGTTTTAGTGTCAAGATTGGTCAATCATCCAGATCACCCCTTTATCCATGTTAAAATGCTCAAAACATTAAGTAAGGGCATTTGACTGCAAAATGGTTAAAGTACTTATTGAGTGGTATTCCACTTCCATTCAAGAGTGTCGAATGGTGAGAGGTGCATGATCGGTGCATATGGCAGAAGAATGTAGCATATCATCATCACCAAGCAATTTGCAGGTATGTTGACTAGTTGGTTGTCCAAGATAAGAGAAAATGTTTTCTCCTATGGAGACCAATTTTGGTGGGCAATAGTGAAATTGTGTAATAAGAGAGAACATGTATATATAAACATCAATATATTATTGGGAGATGAACATATGATTTGAATATATGAAAGTATTATGGTTATTTGGAAAAACTAATATTCTTCCATTCTACAAGGAATTATTGTGTAATCAATATCTACTATCGCTTTCGGAGTTGTGCTCCACGTTCACTTCTTGTGTACATTGTGTGTATTCTAGTTTATTATGCTGCTTAGGAAATATGGTATATAACAACATATGTCTATCACCAAGTTGAATTCAACCATGAAGAATCCATTTGCATACAAATACACAAGGGCTTTATACTTTATTCTCAACCTCCATGTTGTTATGTTCATACAGTGACCAAAGGCCATTGAATCCACAAAGAAGCCCATTTTCCTTAAAGAACTTCATAGGTTCCACGGTATCATCTACCATAAGGTTGGATAGCATTGGGGCTTCATTCACCATTCTAACTCACATGTAATGAGGCCTAGCCAACTAGGCACACATCAAACCTATTTTATGCAGAGCATCTTTGAACTAGAGCCTTGGATTGACCATAAGAAAAGGTGAGGAGTTGGACGGGATGGATCCAAAGAGGATTGATATGCCATGGGATGATAAGATTGATAGGGTTGTCTTCACCATGGAGGGGTTCCATTAGAGCCACTTCAACAGTGATCGACATGAGGGGACCAAAGATATGCATTAGTGTAAAAGCCCTGGTGAAAATTCCATGTAAAAATATATAAATACCACGGACAATGAGACACGTATTCCAAGTTGAATGGTGGGCGAAACATCGTAGTGGGTGTTCATTTGGTTGTTTATGGCTAAGAAAATTGGAAAAGGCAATGGCTAAGGCTTTGGAAAGGCAAAAAGGCATTTTGGCACATTTATTTATGGAAATGAAGGACTTTAGGAGAAAAGATGGTGAAAGGTCATCGGTTGCATGCGAAGAGGAGAATAATGGAAAATAAATAAAATATAGGCCTTATTATTAAAAGTGATTCTAAGGATCAGTTGGGGGGCTCTTGGCTCAAGCTTGGTCAGTGTAACCTTTTTTCAATTCAGTTTTAGAGCTCTCTTACTATTCTCTCTCTCTCTCGTACTCTTGGAGTCTTAGAACTTTCTTGGAGCACTCTTGGTGGGTGTGGCATACTTGGATTATTGGAGCAAGAAAGAAAATAAAGAGAAGGAAAGTGCAAGAAGGCATCAACATCAACAACTACATCAGATTTTCTTGCAGGTACTGAGTTGCATGTATGATTTTGTCACTAGTTTGGCATGCATGGCATATACATGTGGTTTCTTGGTGGTGATTTTTCATTGCCATGGAGGATTGCCTGGATCGACAGAGGACTACCTAGCCTTGCCATTTCGTGGATAGCCATGGTGATTGTAGGTTTACTTTCATTGTTTTGTTTTGGTTGGCTCTCATGTTTCCTTATATTGGGTTGAGTTATTAGTCCTGGAAGCCTTGGTTGAACAAACGCTCTGGAAGCCCTGTAATAGCTTGTGTTGAGTTACTAGTCCTGGAAACCCTGGTTGGACAAACACTCTTTAAGCCCTTGGAGGGTTGAGTTACTAGTCTTGGAAGCCTTGGTTGGAAAAACACTCTAGAAGCCCTGTATAAGTTGTGGGTTCATTTACTAGTTCTGGAAGCCCTAGAAGGCTTGAAAAGAGACCATCTAATGATGGTTTTTGGTGATGTCCAACCATGAGGTGCAATCATTGTTTTATGGGTTGAGGTGGATGGCTTCTAGAAGCCCCAGATGGGTTTGGATTGATGTGTTCTATGAGATCCCACATTCATGCTTGGAATATGGCACATGGGTGAATGGCTGAAGAGATATTTGGCTCAGCCATTCTATGGTTGGGTGGAACATGGTAGTCCCATCTATAGTTGGTTCATTGCATTCATTAATGAGAAATCTATTCCCTTTATTTTAATTTGTAAAGGTACTGTTGTATTTATGGATTTGATGGTTGATATGTTTATTGTATTTATGTTCCTATTATGATGGTTATATGCACATTTTATGGCAGCATCTATGTATGGCTCTTAGCATGTTTTTACTTGTATGTGATTGGATAATGTGTCTATGACTTAATGGAAGATAATGTAGCAAATGGCATGAGGGAACAATGGTTCATAGCGATTCTCAGATAAGTATGAGATCCCTACACTTAATTATGCTATTTACAAATGTAGATTACATGTTGATGATATGTATGAAAAAACATCTGTCATAGCTAGTAGGATTATGGTTATGGTCTTGTTCAACTTATTACTTTTTCATCCTTGTTTCCTTGTATTCTTACCAATTTTAAGTGATCATTCCATTCTAGGCAGTGTCCCGGACTTTGGGTCGAAAAAGGTGGCTGAAATCCTGAAATGTTAGCAAAACGGAGCATTAGTTTAGAGACTAACTTGCCTAGGTAGTGCCTAGGGAGCATTACAACGTGCCTTGGCAAGATCTGGGGAGCATTACAACTCACATGGGTAGTGTCTAGGGAGCGTTACTCTACCCTAAGTTTCTAAAACAACAATAGGACCCAAGGACAGGTTGACTTGTCTCCTGAAGGTTATGTGGATGATGTTAGATGACTGTGTGTGATGTTCCGTCAATTCCATTTCCTTAAACTCACCAAGGAGGTTGAATCTTATTATAGTGGCCTCTCACAGCATTTTTACCCTGGCTGGCTAGTTGCTTGGGTAGATGTGAGAGGAGGGTGTTACAAAGTCGTATTAGAGCGTGGTTTTGCTCTCTTTGGCTATGTGTTGATAATTCTTTCATGTTGGCTGCATATGTGTTTTTTATGCATGTAGTCCATGTGCTTGTTGCATTTGCATGGTATTGATCATGGTTGTAGTGATGTAGCCATGTGAAGGTTGAAGGTATTGTTGTGGAGTATGTCTTCATGAGTGCATGGTTGTATATGAATTTGTTATGCACCTCAGTGCACATATTCTCAAGTGCACGTGATGTGGTTATTGTTGTCATGCATGAAGTCATGGTTTGTGAAGTCGATATGGTCATGCATTGATAACTAGATTCTACCTAGAATGATATGCATATGGTTTACACTCATATGTTATAAGTCTATATGCAATTATTATGCCTGTATGGTCTTGGTTATATTTATGTATGAATAGTAGGTCAAATATGCCTTGTGAAATCATTGTATGCAATTTAGGTCATCATGGTGCTATTGGTTGTTATGATGCTAATGTATTGGCTGAGATAGAGCAGGAGATGCAGATCATCATAATAAGGTTGCAGCATTAGACTTTGGGATAAAAGCAGATCATCATACAGGTATTGTATGTTTGGCATGCAGGTATGTAAGTTAAGGATTGTTATATGCATTAGGGTCATATACATTGGGTTTATGTACATGTCTTTTGATGTTATGGTTACATACATGATAGATGATAGTTGATTAATATAGTTATATGCACATGTGTCGAATAGTCATGAATGATAGTAACATGTGACCATATGCATTTCCTATTGTTTTTATATGCTATTAACTTGATGTTTAGGGTTATTTCATTGAGATCTTGATGTTTTAATTTGGATTGATCATATGTATGATGGTTATTCTCATTTCATTGAAGATCTTGATGTTATATGTATTATGTTAACCTGGTTTGACCTATGCAGATGGTTATGGTTGTGATATTCAAGTATGAGTCAACATATTTTTGATATGGTGTCGTACTAATCTATATTGATCATAAATATGTGATTTTTATGCATGAACGACAAATGCTTATAAGCTTATAATGTGAACATGTTAGTTAGTTATTGTTAGGGATATCATGATTTATGTTAATATGTTGTGAATTTGTATCGTACTAACCTAGATTGATTGTGTAGATGAGATCACCTCCCCTAAGATGCATTAGGGTATGAGATTTCTAATGTCATCTACCTGGTGCTTGACTATTTGATTATGAAATCTATTTGGTTTTTGAGTGTTTGGTGTCTAAGTAATTTATTTAACATGGTATGTTTCAAGTCGGTTGAATGTTTGATGAATTGCATAATATGATTATGTGTTCAAATGAGCTTGTTTTAAGATGATGGTACTAATACATAAGTGTTAAGATAGTTATACGAACTTGAGTGTAGTAGGTGATAGCTTTAGTATTATGCCTAATGATTATGAGTTGACTATGGATTATGACATGATTGTTAGTCTTGGTAACAGTTGATTTCAAGTTGATAGATATGATTGTCTTGATATTTGGAACATGTGGTTGACATGTGTGAGCAATTGGAGGGTAACATGCTTGGAATTAGTATGAAAAGGTAATAATTGATGTATTTACATAACTAACAGTTGGGTGATGTGACAATGCATAGTAAGCCTCAATTGCAACAAAGTAAAAATGGTAAAGGAAAGGAATTGGGCAAGAATTCCTTTGGCTATGTTTGGAAAACCTAATTCTAAACGAATGAGTGCTTTGTACACATGAAGTCTTCTTAATCTTAATCTTGTTTGACATTGTGTGGATATGTGCTAGAATCATGAACATGTACATGACAGGTATATTAGCTAGTCTCTAGTTACAGGTGGACTTGTCAAGATAATTGGAGTGCCTTGAGAGATGGCATGGATGTGTTCAGTCGCAAGGCAGCATGCTTGGCATAGCAAGGTGAGGTAGATGGTGTATTGTTATGTTTATGTATGCACTAAAACTTATGTTTTTATGGCAGTATGATGCAGGGGATTGCATGGAAAAGTAAATTTCCATGAAACCTTGAAGAAGACTCGGGTTGAGCTTTCTTTGGGAACAATGGGGATTGAGTCATGGTGTTTGTTTTTAGTCTTGTGATTTTGGTCTTTTGTTATTTTCTTGCCCTTGATTTGAAATTTTGTTATGTCTAGTGCATGATTATGCCACTTTGTTTACGGAATCATGTTGTTATTGGTTTTCATGGTTTTCTCTTGTTTTCTTCTTGTTCTTGCCTTTTATGTTTGGAGTCTTGGAAATTGGTTGGGAAGGAGGATAGTTAATGGAGATAGGGGAGAGTTGTGTGGTACTTAATAGGTAATGGAAGACACAGATGAAGTTCGTTGCATGATTAAGTGCACCAGAAAGTAAGACTATGATAGTTGGTTGGAATCATTGGTTCCATTGCAGTAAATGGACGGTGACAATAGAGTCATGAGAAAGGTAACTAGAAAAGGTAACGTAAATGGATCTAAGGTGTTACCTTCCTTGGCTATGTTGGGAACGATTGTTCTCAATGTTGTGTATGAATAAAGGAAGTTATTTTAACCTTGACCTTAGTATTTGGTAATTATATTATGATCATGATTATGTTGTTGTTTATACATGTAGGTTTGTATGTATGTCATGTTTGACAAAGTCGTCATGGATCATGATTATTAATGCTAAAATTTATATGTATACGTGTATGTATGTATGTCGTTGTCTGAAAGGATGAGGATTGTTCTATGCTAATGTTTATGTATATGTATGTATGTGTCTATGTATCTATGTCATTTTCTGACAAAGTCATAAAGAATTGTTCTTGTGGAGGAATGATTGCTTATGCAGACAAATGACATGAAGAGGTTCCTGGTCTTATGAGGAATCAATTGGGAATAGTAGTCATGACAAATATATGAGCTCAGTATCATGTGGCTATGATTTGATATTATGTGATTATATTGTGTCTATGTTATGTATGGGTTATACCAAGAGATACATCAGCAAAATGAAAGCAGTGTGGTCTGCGACATGATGGGACAAGCATGGATAGACACTGGAAGCAAGGTTTCTTGGTAAAGAGTCAGTGTGGTTTTGGATTTGTGGTACCACTGTTGTGCTTACGTTGTATATGTTGTACATATTGCATCTGTGATGTTGTGTGCAGACAGTGTGGTGTATATTTAGTGTGTACATGTTGTTTATGTAATGTTATGTACAGGGTGTTAGTACATATAGTGTTGTATGAATGTTGCATATTCAATGTGGGGTATACATGGTGCTATATACATACTGGATATACGGTGTTGTGTACATATTGTACTATGTGCATGATAGATATGCGATGTTGTATGCATATGGTACTCTGGACATGTTGGATATGTGATACCATGTACAAATGATGTTATGTATATGATGGATATGCAGTGTTACTTACATATGGTCTTGTGTGCATGTTGTACATGTGGTGCTAGGTACATATGGTGTGATGTGCATGATTGTACAAGTGGTGTTGTGTGCATGTGGTGTTGTGTACATGTTGTACAAGTGGAGTTGTGTGTAGGTGGTGTTGTGTACATGTCATGGACGTGGTACTGTGTACATGTTGTATTGTGTAAACATTGTACAAGTGGTGTAGTGTACATGTGGTGTTGTCTACATGTTGTGCAAGTGGTGCCATGTACATGTGATGATGTGCACACATTATGCAGGTGGTTGCGGTGTACAGATGTGTTGACAATGTTGGACTTGCCAACATGTTAGGGGATCTTCCCAGTAAGAAGTCCCCACTAGACCTCAGATCATTTGGTGTAGGAGTCCCAGTAGTGAGTCGTTCGGTATCGGCTTGACTGCGGTTGCGCACAGAGGCAAGTGAGATGTCCTTGTTGGTAGCAAGGGTGTGACATGCGCAGCAAGCCAAGGAAGGTGCATAAATAGTTCTAACACATGGAAGGTGGAATGAGTGCACCAATTGGAAACTTGTGTGAACACGCAGCTTGTAAGGGAACACACGAGCAAAGATACATCACAAGATGGAAGAAAGGTGAACCAATATTCCAAAGTGATGGTTAAACCAACATCACATTTCAGTAAGATTCATACATACATATACAGAAAGAGTTTATACACACATGCGTAAGAAAATAGATACATATATCATTAGAGTAAACAAGTTAACTGAAATGCAATAATAGCATATGCATGAAACGAGTTGGCCCTATTATATTAAGAATTGAAAGTTCCAATCATACAATACAACCATGACCAACCACCAGTCCTGATAACATAATGTTACAGTTACTGCCGCTTGCTCTTCCAAATAGATGTACTAGCTCTGCATATTGGAGAAGCTAAGGCTCGTTACAATACTCTCTAAGCTTTCTATACTCCTATTGGAAGCTTGGCTAACCAAAAGCCCCTACAATGAGTTATGAGGTACTATATATAGCAAAGTGCGGGGTGACCCTTGACATTCCCCTTTGTGACTGTTCACCTACCCTCATGACTCTTCAACTACTCTATGACAGTTACATTCAACTATCGACACTTGAACTTCCACTTGACAAGATGTTACATACAATCTGCACATGTACCCATGTGAGACAAAATAGGTTTGAGAAAGCCATGCAAGCCATCACTATGACTCGGACAACTGTGGGAAGACCAACTCTTCGACATCCTCACGATGGCCGACGGTGGCGAACTGATGCCAAGCTTGGTATTCCATGAGGGTGTCCGTGTACTCTATGGTGAGATATTTCTAGAAACGAACTCTTGCCTTTGTTCCATCTAGTTACACTACTTTGTATCCTCTGTCCAACTCGTCTAATAACATGTGCATCATTATCTTGAGTGCGGATGGACTAGTGATATACTGATGCATGGTGTCTGCATAGATCACCAAGTTTGCGTTGGTGGCTATGCTCATCAATTCATCAAAGCACGAGTCCAGGTCCTATCAGACTTGACCCTTTGTCTTTGTCTCAGTGAGTGTCCCAATAGATGGGATCACATGTGTGCATACAACAACATCCAAGATTTTGAACACCCGTGCATGGGAAGTATGCAAACTAGTGATGAGCTGTGGGAGTTCCTCATAGTTTCAGATCTGACTCCGTATGCATACCTTCAACTTAATCGCCCTGGGCTTCATCATCTTGGGCAAGTGTAATGGTGCTCCCTTGTATGTCATTGTCCATGTTTGCATGTGGTCGACAACAGTATGCAAGTTTGACAAGATGCGTGTTCTCCTAGCACAATGTTGTTTCCAACCATTGAGATGGAAAATTGCCTTATGCGTGGTACCAAATCTGGAATACAATGCCCACATGACTATCTCAAGGGACGATACTTCATCCAATATTGCCTTCTTCAACTCTGCTCGAGAGGATGTTGTAACCAGTTCTCCTCCCTTCTTGGTCATCTTTAACTCCTTAGCCATTCGCTCGTTCTTTGCTATTAATAAGCGAACACTTGAGCTAGTGGCTTCAACATATGCTCTGGTAGCATCGGCCAATGCTGTTGAATGCTTATGCACATCGGGTATGATCACTCGCTCCTAAAACTGTGTAGGAGATGTGTGGTCATTCGAAGTAGACACTCTACATGATTGCAAAACTCTATGTTGCGGCTCGTCGAATGATATGTTGTGCATCTCTTCTTTCGGATTGTCATCAAGGATCTCATTATTTCCTTAGTCACTCACAGCTTGCTCTACTTCCGGATCTGGTGAAGCCAGTAGGTCGACCTCTTGGTGGTAAGGCATGAGGTCAATGTCTTGCTCTAACTCTGGCTACCCCATCTCCGCATCCATCTGCTCAAGTTCTCGGTCAATCTCTTGAGTGAAGTCCTGCTCCTGTGACTGCTCATCTTGTCTACTTTGTGCCAGCTACTCGGATGATTCTACCACCTGTATGGGCACACAACATGTGCATGTTGCAACCCTTCCAAGTTTGTCCCTATTGTGCTTCCTTCTCTTATCTTTGCAGCTCCTGTTATTTCCGGAGTTGCTCCTTTAACTCAAGCAACTCCTTCATTATTTCCTCCATCCTCTGTTTATCTCTCTTACATTTGCACATTCCTCCTTTCTCACGGTCGCCTCTTCACCTCTATCTACAAAGCTTCTTTGTTAAAATTGGCAAGTAGGGAAAAACTTCATGTGGGTCATCTTATTTATGGCTGATAATATGTTCATTATATTCCTCTCATCGAGAGGTGTAGTATTGATATAAATATCATCCGATTTCAATAAGTATTCATGGAGATTTGAATTTATTTTGATTATGGAATTATTATCAAGTTGACCTACAACTCATGTAGGCTCAGAAGCCCAACAGTCGCATCTATTCAAACACCAACATTGTGTATAAATATAGGAGGAATTTTCCTCATTTCGAATCACTCATCTCATCACATCTCTCTCTCTCTACTGCACAGAAAAGAGTCTCTTCTCTACTGTGCAGAAAAGGGTCTCTCCCTCACACATGTGAAGACGGAAGCTACTGAAACTGAAGCTGCAACTGCAGAAGTAAAGATTGACCTATGCAGACTAGAAGATCTCCTCATTTGAACTGCATTATAGGTTCATCTGAACCTCCTCTGAAAGCTGCAACGTTTGGTGGTGGAATCAAGTCAATCAGATGGATGGTTTGCAAGATATCGACTGCCCTAGTTTGAAGGAAGTTGTCGAAACTGAAGCCACAACTGAAGAAGTAAAGTTTGACCTTCTATGGACTAGAAGATATCCTCATCTAAACTATGTTGTAGGTTCATCTGAACCTCCTCTAGAAGCCGCAACTTTTGGTGGTGGAATCAAGCTGATCCGACTGTCGGTTTGTGAGATATCGTCTACCCTAGTTTGATGATGAAGCCGCTAATGCTGATGCTGCTGATCTAGGGTTTGCTACTGCTGATATGAATCAAATTTATTGTACTATTTCTCTCTGCTAAATTATTGAAGATAAAAGAAGATTTGATCAAAGGGTTTCCCCACACATTGTGGGGTTTGTCCCTGGCTATCCACCACATCTTATGTCTCTTATCTTGGCTTGTTTTCTGTCAATCGTTTAATGTACTATCTGCACTTTGCTTTATGTACATGTGATTGCTAATCTGTGGAATATAATAAGAAAAAGAAGTAAACTGTTATAAGCATAGAACATACCATAACTTAACATCAACTCTATAAAAAGAAATCTCATATATCCTCCAAATGTAACGATCATGGCATTTTTGCTATAACTTCATTTCTGCGAAGTCTTAGATTCTGAAATGAAAAGCCATTTGATTCGCAATATTGATGAACATCGTGACTGAATTTTAGATCTTGCTTCGCTATATTTTCAGAGATATGATAAATGGAAGTTAGGGATTTTCAAGCTCCCGAATTTCATCTCAAAGAAGTGACCTTGGAAAAATCATCATAGCTCTCTCTCTGAGAAGATTGGAATTCTATAAAAAGTGGCGGATAGTGCACGAACTGTAGTTTTCTATGTATCAATTTCAGAGCCGAAAAAGGAAACAGTGACACGTGGCACGCCGTACAAGTTTTCTCTACTGAACTAGTCCATAATTAGGTCATTGTGAGAGATTGGGCATAACTTTGTCTTGAAGAGTCCAAATCGGGTCAGACCTGTGGCATTGGAAAGAAGACTCACAGGGATACTATAGGACCGAAGATCACATATTGGGGATTTGAAATCACAGAGATACATCAGATTTAATATCGTGCTCCTAGAAGGCGAGAAAAACTAGATCAGGTGTTGTCAAGGGGTGCAAAGGACCAGACTTTCTAGGGCAGCAAAGAGCAAGGTGCAACAAAATGATGCAG
The DNA here is from genome assembly GCA_000404065.3 of Pinus taeda. Classification (NCBI taxonomy): domain Eukaryota; kingdom Viridiplantae; phylum Streptophyta; class Pinopsida; order Pinales; family Pinaceae; genus Pinus; species Pinus taeda. The sequence continues at coordinate 40,661 of APFE031057436.1, read as the reverse complement.
CAGAGGTAAGATACAGGTAAGTATCTTCTATATATGCATGTTCATTTCTTAATTGCATTAGGTTCTTTCTATTCTAATTTGTTGTTTTTGTTTAGCACTGACATATGCTCTACAGGATGAGGTAAGTTTTGCTATTATCATGTCATGGGTATTTCCTTGAGGACTTTTTGCAGGTATTATATATTCATCAAGAGAAAACTCAATGCATAATCTAATGTTCTGAAGAGTGAGAAAGGGTAGCATGACAAGAGCAACAATCAAGGTGCAAAACAGCAGCAAGAAGTTCACCATATGAAGTCTTCAAGTGGGAAGCACTGCATACAATCATTGTAAAAGTATCAATGTACAGAGTCATTGTAAAAGCATCATTGTAAAAGTTATACGAGTGTCTATCTGCCAAGAGTTGAAGAGGCAGTGTTGGGAGGTCTAGGATCATCATTAGGTGGTTGTGTCACAGTTGGGGTTATGGTCTAGTGTGTCATCTTCTTCTAAACCATTCTATGTCATTGTAAAGTGGACCATTTTCCCTGGTACGGGAGTCCATTTTTCTTTTATTCTTCTATAGGGTGGTAGGATGGTGCTCGGCTG
>APFE031057436.1:17990-39581 GCA_000404065.3 Pinus taeda | reverse complement strand
CCCCCCCCCAGTATTTCCCAACATTCTTGGACAACAATCTGGCCTCCTCTTGGACACAATTAGTCCAAAGCTGATCAAACTTGGGAAAGTCGGCTTGTGCACAAATACCTTGTGCAAATGGATCTCATGAAGAAGGAATCCATTAAGAATCACTGTAACAAGCTTTGCATCATCAATAGTATCTCCAATGGCCTTAAGTTGATCTCTCAACTGGGAGACTCTCATGAGATAAGTGACAACCGAATCTGATCTAGACATCATGATAACGCAGTTGATGTCTCAAGGCTAAATTCCTACTAGTATTCTTACTCCCAAACAATCCTACCAAGGCATCATACATTTCTTTGGCAGTCTTTAACTTAGCAACATGTAGAATCAAATGGTCCTTGACGGCATCTATTAGGATTCTCTTAGCTTTCGCTTCATTCTTCTTATGCTTGGCTTTCACCTTAGCATCTTTTGGTTTTGAGACAACTCCCTTCATGTAATTTTGAATATCATTTTCTTCTAAGACAAGGATAATTTTTGTCTTCTAAGACCTGAAATTTGTAGCACCGTCCAACTTGTCTTCTACTCTTAGGTTGGGCACCATCTTGACAAGAAAATTGGAACCAGTACAAGCAGCTCAAAACTGAAATCTGAAGCTCATTAAATGGTTGATCTTTCAACAAAGCTCTAATACCACGTTGACATTATATGGAAAGTATAGTAGAATAAAAAATTTTGCCTAACAATTACTTCCTAATGATTTTCAAATAGTGTTTTTATGCCACTGCTATCATTGAATAATTATACTCAGAAAATCTCAACAGTAAATGCAGTGGAAACAATAAAGATCATAGAAAGACAGTGATGCACAATAAACACAAATTTTCACTTGGGAAACCTAGCCTTAGGAGAAAACCAAGTTATCTTTTCTTCAGAATAAATTGTCCTTTTTAGCAAGGTTACAAATCATAAATTTGTCTAGAAATCTGTGCAAATATACAAGTCAAAATATCATTCAAACTTGGTCAAACAGTTGCTAGTCAAAACCAATAAAAAATTAACTCAGTGAACGCTAGTCAAATAGTGAAAATCTGCGGTCAACTAGGCCCTCTGTTCTGCGGTTAACTTGCATGTGCAGCTTTGTGGCCGGTCAAACTGCAGTCAAATCTGCACGTGCAGGCTGCAGTCAAGGTTGTGATCAAACCTGCAGTTGCAGCCTCCAAAAAAATCAATCAAACAATTTGTCAACTCTTAGTCAAACTTGGCCAAAGATAGCTCGGTCAACTTCAGTCAATACCCTAGTCAAACACTCCATCCTTCTCACACGTGCGGCCCGAACAAGAGAGATAAAATAGATGATCTCCAGCAACAGTTTTTCTCCTTGGACAAATTTCTCCTCCACTAAAAAAGATTCAATGAGCTTGTTATGTTGATGATTTGCCTCTCATGTGTTGTCTATTTATATAGAGCTCTAATGTGGAGTAGAGACCCATCAGGGTGGTCTCTCATCACAAGAAACCCCTTCACTGATGGAGCCTACATCACAACTCAATTAGACTAGAATTTTTTACCCCTCTGTTGTGTAAAAAACCCCAACCAATAAACAATTCAAACCCGCTCTAAAAAGAATAGATCACTCCATCCCAAAGCACAATGTGAGCATTGTGGGCCATTTAACCCTAGCCAAATAGGCATGACCAAATGAGTAAATGTATCAATCTCCCCTAATCAAAACAGCGTGACCCCATGGGAGAAAGTTTGCCCCTAGGCCATTCACCCATAGACAAATCAAAACTGCCACATGGGTGAATGTATCATTTCTCCACGAGTCAAATTAGCATGACCACGTGGGAGAATGTCTATCAGATGCTGCAAAAACATAAACAACTGCCAAATTGAAAGTCGAGCAGCATGTGGTGTTCAAGGGTTGCTCACTAGGTAAATATGCCAAAACCTGTTTTCCAAGCAGCGACACTAGGTCCTGTTAGGTTTTGGTAGCTCAATGGTACTTTTGCATTGCCAGTGCCTAGCATGCAAAAGTCACTAAGCACATTTCTCTCTCTAGGCACTTTACTTTATAAAGTGATTTTATAAGGTTAGAAAGTGTACTTTTTATATTTAACGACTAAAACGTGACTTTTTATAAAGTGAGTTTAACTTTATAAAGTTTGGGTCACTTAAGTGATTTAAGTGGGCCCAATGTAAAATTAAGTCATGATCGTTGAGCTTGAGATGGCTAGATTGAATCTTAGCCATTGAAATCTAGGGTTAGGGATTTCAGTCAATAATAAGAAATAAAAAGAGAAAAGGAAGAGGAAGAGACACATTTTTTAAGCAAAAAGGAGGAAAATAGGAGTTGAAGAAACGCAGAGGAGCAGCCAAAGAGGGCACAAATCCCAAGGCATTTAGCAACCAGATTGGACAGGCACTTTAAGGAAAATTTTCAATCATTATTTGTAGGGCCATATAGTTAGGTCGTACAACAACAGTGAGCACAACCTTTTTTCAAGGTCTGTACAGTTGAGAGAAGGGTGGTCATACAGCAGGAAAATCAACGGTGAAAGCATCTCGATTTTCAAGATAAGTACTGCTCATTAATTGTCAGAATTGTATTTGCTATAAACTCAGAAATTTTTTGTGAACTCTTTAATAAAATTCCTCTTCTCTACCTAGTTTTCCCTTCGGGCTTTTTCCAGGGGCTTTTCCCAAAATCGTGTGTGTCAAATGTTTAGTATTTATTGCTCATTTTTCAGTTGTTAAAGATCAGATTTAGTCATGTGTATTTCTACTCATTGTTGGAAATAGTAAGAAGGGCTGAATCAGTATTTTACTTTTTCTTACAATTTAATATCAAGAACATTAACCAATAACATCACATCAAAGGAACATAGTATATATATATATATATATATATATATATATATATATATATATAATATATATAAACAAAATTATTTTATTTTAGGAAAGCTAAAACCCCAGATTTACTAGCTCCCAATGGAAGGAGGCAACAACCTATTGAAGGAAGCTACACCTTCCTTCCCTAGCACCACCTTGCCACCCTCAACAATAAAAGAGAGAACAAAACTCTTGGGTTCTCGTACCAAGGATAGTGACCCAAGTACAACAATATACAATCACAGCTATCTCTGCCTAAACATATTCAACTTCAGATCTGCTCCAATAAATATGTCATTGTAACTCTGACCTCCAATGCAACAAAATAGATTCTATTTCATACCTTCAATCACCTACTTTATATATGCCTTAGAACAAACCTCAGATTGTGCTTTTAGTAGCTCAGATCTCCCTCAGAAACTTGGCCTCAAAAAATATTGTTAATCTGCGTCAAAAGGTAACTTGGATTTTCTTCAAGACTTCTACAAGAATAACTTCAAGATCTGCTCCAAACTTCTACAAGAATAACTTCAAGGTCTGCTCCAAACTTCTATAAGAATAACTTCAATATATGCTCCAAACTTCTTCAAGAATGATTGCAAAAAAAACTTCAAAAACTATGCCAAAATCCTTTAAAAATGTGCCATAAGTCCTTCTTTAGATAACCTCCCCAGTTCGGCCTCTCCTCACTTTTGGTTCATGAGATATGAACCCCGTAAACAGTTATTTTCTTCGCTTGTTTCAACAGATCCAAATTTTCCTTGAGCGAATTTCTAAAAGGTAAACATGAATTTTCAAGGTGACATTTAAGGACGTACACTTTCATCAATCATATTTGAACTAGGACCAGAAACAACTTGAGGTTTTTCATCCAGTGAACTAATGACATCCTCCTCTGCATCAACACATTTAGTCCATTTAGAGACGTGATGTTTATAACCTAGATTTTTGGAGAGTTCAGATAATGGGATTGGAATTTTAACTTTCTCTACCTCTTTTTCAACATTAAAAATGGTTGGAACAAATTTTTCAGCAATATTCTTTTCTTGTAACTGATTCTGTGGTTGAATTGATGATTTTTTTGTTTCAGTTGATTTTACTTGAGTTTCATCAAAGGTAACCTTTTTGACTGGTCTACCAGGTCCTAGTATTGGTCTAAGGTCATACCTTTTATTTAATTCAGCAACGAGAAATTCAGAAAAAGCTTGATACTTGGAAATTTGAGAATTTTCTTGATTTTGAATTAAACACTAATCTTGACTGATTGGAACAATAGCATTTTGTGATGATGGATCTTCAAAATAATTGATATCAATTGTATTGATCGGAACAGTTTCTTCAGCATCTTGATCATCAATCATCAGGGGAGGTTGAATTTGTTGATCAGTGTGAAAGGTCTTCTTAATTGAACTTGTGGTTTGTTTGCAACTTGTTGGGTTACTCTAGGTTGAATTTCCATTCTTGAGGTTCTATTAGATAGATTTCTAAGTAGAGAGGTTATTTCATCAATTTTATATTCTTCATCTTTAGTTTTTGATGATGAGGTACCTTCTCTAGCTTTCATGCTCTTTTCAGCATATTCTGTCTTAGCTTTCAGTTTAGCTGATGTAGATCTATTAGCTTCAACTTCGATTGCATTAGTTTTCACGTGTGCTAAAGTTTTGGATTTTCTCTCCCTAAGCATTACAACAAAGGCATCTTCAAATGCTTTGGAAAACCTAACCTTAGCACTGTTGATTTGGGGTAGCATCGGATGAGCTCTAGCCACGAAATTTGGTGGAGAGGTTGGGGCACATGAGATCTCCAATACCCAGAAAGGGTTTGGGCAGATTCTAAACAGATCAGGAGATATTAAAATAATTAATATTTTAATGGATCCCTAAGTCTAAACTTAGGGAAAATAAAATATTAATGTGTATTAATATGAATCTGTGTTAGAGTGGTCCAAAAGACATGGATCAAGCTAGATCTAATCTTCGCTGTTGATTAGGGGCTTAATCCCGGCCGTTGATATGTCAACAGGAAAAGTATAAGAGGAGGCTTGAGGGTCACTTGGAGAACACACCAAAGTGATCAGTGATTCTATTCTCTAGAGCGGGGTTTGCTAAGAGAGATAGAATCAACGATCGGAAGAGCATCTGAGGGGAATTGAGTACAGAGAAATATAGAAGGTAGAGATTGTGCTGGGAGAGCAGTGTAGCAGCCAAGGAGAGTGACGCAGAGCCAGCAAGGGCTCACGCAGGGCCACGCAAAGGCAGCCAAGTGCTACGCAGAGCACCAGAGAGGCCAGCATGTCTGACGCAGAGGCCCAGAAAGCTGACGCAAGGCCTCCTGGAGCTAACGCAGGCCAAGAAAGGCTAACACAGGGCCAGCGTGAGACAGAGAGGGGCTGACACAGTCCAGATTGGGCAGACACTGGGATTGTAGAGCAGTTTTGTGGCAAGGAGCTGCCAGAAGGATTTTCCGGGGTTTCAGCCAGGAGATTTCTCGCAAACTGTGAGGTATAGCTGCTAAGGAAATTCTCTGTTGGTTAGGCCAGTTTCAGCACCCGGATTGTACTCTGATATTGCTTAATAAGAAAACCCTCAGATAGCTGCACTAGTTTTCCCGCATTGGGTTTTTTCGGGGACATTGATCCAAAAATAATGGTGTCATGTGGTGTGTTTGTTCTTGTTTCTTTTAGTTGCTGATCTGTAATATGTTGAGCATGCACTAGTGTTTATTTTCAGTATTTACTTCGTAAATAACTTGTTAAAGAAAAATGACAAATAGGTAGGAATAAATCAGAAGGTTTCTAATCTAAGTAAACTTAGAAACTTCAACAAGCACCAGTAACTGGAGGTTTACAATTTGGAGGCATCTTGTTATAAATTTTATTGAATATTTTAATGAAATTAGCTACAAGTTCACCGGGGTTCCTTAGCTTGTGGACGCTCTATAGTAGGAAGTTTAAGTTGCTTCCTCAAAGCTTGAATGTCAACATTTTTATTCTTTATCATCTCTTTTGTTGCTTTGATATCAAAAGGATCATATCCTAGTTTGATCACCAAACCTTCAAGTGTTTTGATTCTGGTATCTTTAGCTAAGGATTACATTCTCTCTATTTTTTAACTGTGTGTGAATATTATTTAAGGAAGCTTGTAGCTTAGACGCTGCCATGGCTGAATTCGTCAATGTAGAATATATCATTTCACCTGGTTGCTTATGAAGGTCAATTTGATCAATTGCATGAATTTGCTTTGTATCAAAAGCAAATATGGATGCTTTATAATCTTCTGCACTTTTAGGGATTGGAACCTTAAGTTCTAAGAAGGCTAATTGAAATTGTCCCTTTTCAGTATCAAGTGCAGACAAATGTCTATGCTAGGTAGTCGAAGACTATTTCCAAAATTCAGAATAAGTAGAGGCCTTTAATGCTTCATTCTTCCTTTTCATTTCTCTATATCTAGCAAAAATATTACGTTGCATTGTACCTTCAGAGACAGATGACATAGGATAATCTGTTGTGATCTCTTCAATTTGTGGAAAGAAAGTAGTAGGAAAACCTAACAGCACTACTATAGCCTGCTCCTATAAATTATTTCCTTTTGAGGACTCTTCATTAGTGTTTGTTTTCTTTCTCCTTTTAAAAACTGTGAATCCTGTAGCTTGAGTTTCTAAGTCTATAGGAGATAGATTTTCTCTTTATCTTTTGGTTTCTTTTTCTTGAGGAACTGGAGTTTCTGAAGCTGTTTGACTAACAATTTGTTCCTCGGCTTCATGTAATGCATTTTCCTACAACTCTTCTTGATTTGCATATTGTTCTATCTTTGGCCTGGCTGTGTGTGCATAAGGTGTTGTTTCTTGCTCAACTCTCAACCTTGAAAGAATTCCCAAGGGATCATAGGACGAAATAAAACTCAGTGATGTGAAAATCATGATTAAATCGAAAAATCGCGATTTTTATTTTTTGCCGATATAATTGTGCAATAAATAAACGGATTTTTTTTTCACAAATTTTTTTTCTGAAAAAGATCGTGATTATTTGAAATAATCACGATAACAACCTAAAAACCGCGGGGCCGACGAACAACGAGTTTATAATAAAAAAAAGGATTTTTTTTTATTCATTTTGGCAGTCAGGGGCAGCGGTGGATTGGTAGTGACCTAGGAGAAAAAAAACTTGTCGATTGAGAGCTGATTCGAGGAGAAAATTGTGTCAAAAACCCTTGTGGATTTAGAGCTGAGGAGGGGAGGATCAATTTTCTCAAGCAAACTGGTATGGGCACCAAATTTATGTGTTTTGTTTTGGTTTTTTTTTATGTTTTTGGTTGGGTTTGGATAACCCATTGTTTATCAAATATTTTTGAATTGATTTGATGGGGTTTTTGTTTGTTAAATTAATAAATAGTCAAAAATTCCATGTGTTTTGTCATGTTACTCATATATGTAATTTTTTTTAGTTTTTTGTAACTTGCAATCATTATTTTGCCATAGGTTCACCATTCAAGTTCAAAGTTCAAAGTTCAAACTTCATCTTACAAATTTAAAACTCAAGAGTCAAGAGTTCAACCAAGTTACAAACATGCCAAGGAAATTGAACCCTCTATGGGAATTTGGTGAACCTGATGGAGGGTTTGATAGAATGAATTTGAGTTGCAAGTTGTGTGAGCATCATATGTCAGGGGGGTTTTATAGATTGAAGTATCACCTTGCACAAATCCCTGGATTTGATGTAGGGCCTTGCACAAATACAAATCCGGAAATCATTCGAAGAGCCATGAGATCATTGGAATAATTAGAGCACAACAGAGAGGCCAAAGCATAAATGAAGAGGCAACTAGCAAAGAGGGTGTTAGGCTCAGGTGAAGGAAGTGGCACTAGTTCTACTTCAGCATCAATACCTACAACCAACTCGGTAGCTGCCTCATCATTTTTTATTCCTAGAACCATGCCTGGTTCACAACCATCTATCACTTCAATGATTAAAAAAACTAAGAAAGAACAAGTTGACAAGTTGTTGGCCAAATTTCTCCTTTGGAGTGATATTCCTTTCATCATTGCAAGGAATAATCCATTTTTCCAGCCTGCTGTTGATGCTACTGCAACTGTTGACCCAGGGTACAAAATCCCTTCTTATGATGACTTTAGAGGTTGGATTCTTCAAAATGAAAAGGTTGACTGCACCAAAAGATTGGAGGAGTTTAGGGCATCATGGGCACAAACAAGATGCACTGTGATGTCAGATGGTTGAACCAACCAAAAGGGGAGAACCCTTATAAACTTCTTGGTTAGTTGTCCCAAGGGGACAATGTTCATGAAATCTATTGATGCATCTTCACATATCAAAGATACAAAAACTTTGTGATTCGCTGGACGTGTTTATTTTGGAGGTGGGTGCAGAACATGTTGTCCAAGTCATAAAAGACAATGCTGCAAATTATGTTGTTGCTGGCAGAATGCTTATGGAGAGACATCCTACTTTATTTTGGACACCTTGTGCTACATATTGTATTGATTTGATGTTGGAGGACATAGGAAAATTTTCCTTTGTCAAAGATATTGTTGAGTCATCAAAAAGCATTAAAAAATTTATGTATAATCATACATCTGTGCTTAGTTTGATGAGAAAATTCACCAACAATAAAGAGTTAGTGCGCCCCGCCATTACACGGTTTGCCACCAGTTTCATATCTCTTCAATCCCTCTTGAATTCTATGTGCGATGTGAAGAGAATGTTTCTTTCAGAGGAGTGGCGTGCTTTGACAATGAGCCGCAAACTAGAGAGAGAGGCCATATGAAGATTAGCTTCATACCAGGAAGACTTCTGGGCAGGAGTGCAGGAGGTGTGCACCGTTAGTGAACCTTTGGTAAAAGTTCTTCGATTAGTTGATGGTGACAAACCAACAATGGGCTATTTGTATGAGGAGATGGACAGGGCCAAAGAATCAATTTGGGCCTACTATGATGATAAGGGAGATGAGGGATTTCAAAAACAACTCCTCCTATGGGAAGTGATTGATGAAATATGGAACAACACACTCCATCGTCCCATTTATGCTACAGGGATCTACCTGAACCCCACATTTTCTTACCCATGTGAGTTCGTATTTGATGCTGAGATCATGGATGGATTCTTAACCTGTGTTCAGAGGATGGTGCAATCTCCAACAGAACGTACAAAAATCTTCAAAGGAATGGAGACATACAGGATGGCAGGTGGCACATTAGGCTTTGACATGGCTATGACTGATAGGACGACTAAAATGCCAGGTATTTTTTAGTTTGTTTCAAATTTCATTCTCTTCAAGTTCATAACTTCATACTTTGCTTCAACTTTCAAATTTCATTTTTTTATTATGTTTATTTAAAATTTTATTTGTAATTTGATTATAGATGCATGGTGGAGAATGTATGGTGTCAGGGTACCCCATCTGCAAAAGCTTGCCATTCGAATCCTCAGCCAAACATGTAGCTCCTCAGGATGCGAGCGCAATTGGAATGTATTTGAAAAAATACACAACAAGAAGCGCAACAGATTAAACTTAAAATTTAAAATATTGCAAATTTCCAAATAATTTTTTTAATTCGTTAAACAATATTTTTTTTATAATTATTATTTCATGATCTTTGTACAGGTTGGAGTCCCAACGACTTAATGACATGGTCTACGTCTACTACAATCTTCGATTGTGGGTGAAGCAACTTGAGAGGACACCTAATATGGAGGCCATCTCATTGGATGGGATTGACACCATTGCTGCATGGAGGGTTGAAGCCGAGCGGCCTCTTATGAAGTCTACCGATGATTGGTTAGAGCAGGAGGTAGTGAAAGGCGTAGAGGGGGAGGAGGAGGAGGAGAAGGAGCAACAGGAGGAGGAGATGACACCACCTACTCGGGCTACCCCTGCCACCAGCAGAAGACGTGGTATACCTCCTATAGCTCCTAGTTTTTCAGCGTCTAGAGCACAGCAAAGTCCACTGCCAACTCCATCGGCATCTACATCTAGAGGGAAAGGGAAAGCTATCACATTTTCTCGCAAGAGGGGCAGAGGAAATCAGTAGTATTAGACTTTAGTTATTTTGTTCATTTCATTGTATATGACATTATGACTCATGATATGAGATACATTATTATATTTTTTGTTGATATTTTGAAGCTGAGTTGGGGCTCAGGAGTCAAGAGTCAGGACTTAGGACTTACTATTCAGGACATGATTCACTATTATGTGTGATGTAGCTACTAGAAATGATATTACACATCTTATATATTAGTTCTTTTACCATATTTATGTGTCAATGTATTTAGTTTATGTTGTAGATGCTTTAGATATTAAAAAAATTGAAAAAAATGAATATTTTTGTATTTTATGACTTTTTCCCAATTATTTCCTGATTTTTACGATTTTTTCCGATTTTTTCCCAATTTTTTCCCAAGCCGATATTATCTAGATAACAGTTACTGCAACACTTGAATTTCATATACTTTAACAAATTATTTGCCTCTTTCGTTGTTGCTCTGGTATTAACAATGAAAGGGACAATATGTGCATTTAGCTTGAATTGTGCTTTCTGCTTCCTAGATACAAAATGCAAATCATCCATATTCATCATTTGCCTGATGTATTCTAAGGCAAAAATCCTTATTGGCACAAACACTGGTAACCTATAGGGAGGGAGTTCACAACCATATACTCTGATCTCTGTATAATTTTAGTAAAGGTACCGACTCCAACATTAGCTAGCTCAGTAAGGTGCAGAATTCTTCTTATTTCAGGTGAAATCTTTGGTATTACATCACTGCTAAGAAGACAAGGACATATGCAAAAAATTGGTTCACAAAGTCACTAAGGAATACTATTTTGTGTTCTTCCTTACCAAGGAAGTCCGGTGAATCACAGATTGAGGCTTTCCTTGTGCATCTAACTTCTGCAATGGGAATTTAAACCTTTCTGCTTGATGAAATACTTCCTTGTGCATCTAACTTCTGCAATGGGAATTTAAACCTTTCTGCTTGATGAAATAATAGCAAATATACAAGAACTGGTTGATGTTTAAATGAACCTTCAGCAGAAAACTTTAGAAATTGATCATGAATAATATTTGACAAAAACTGACTATAACTAAAAATCAATGAAGGCTTATTACCAACAGAGAAAACTGACAAAAATTTCAGTATCACTTCATTTGCCTACTGATCGGCATGATAACTTAACAAGCAGGTGACCATGGAAATAACATGTCTTGACATTTCTCGAAAAATTGTAGTGGAATAGGGCAGACTAGTTCTAGGCAATTCAAAATTTTCGGGTAGGAATGACTCAAAAAATACGAGCTCGCTAGGGAAATGTAAGTTTTTGATAGATCTCCACGAGGGATTTAGTAGAAAAGGGGTGCAAAGGAGCATGGAAATTGATTTGGAGTGCATGGCATATGGATTCAGGAGTAATGGTGAATAAAACCTCATTGTTTTGGGCAATTACCACCCTCTGACTGGGAAGATACCTAAGATGGCACCAGGTGACAAACTCTGGGAAGGTTCATGTTTGGGGAGAGACAAATTGGGGCAAGAAAGATTTCCAGATACTCAATTCATCACTAACATCTTCGAATTTATGGTTTGCCCAGTTGTGGAATTCATACAGATCGAACTCGCACTGGGTCTCTGAGATTTTATAGTGGGTATCGATTAGAGGCAGCTCATCTAGGTTAATGACAGAGGCTAATGTAGGGCTTTCTACAAATAGTTTAGACTTGCCTTTGTGAGAAGACATTGTAAACAAAAAATTATCAGTTAAGGTGGCGAATTACTAGGCTATTGATGATCACTGGCATAGGAAGATGGTTGTGTACTTGTGAAGTTTGGGGCCTGTTATCGCTCAAGTTGTCCCTTGGCTCCTTAAGGGATACGGCCGAGGTAACCACAGACCAAGCTTTGGACTGCCGGTCCTAGCCTACCAGCAGTCAGAGAGGGCTCTCTCTTTGGGATTTAGCTTTGTTTAGGGAATGATTTCAAGCTAGATATGATGCACATGGGTTTTTGTTTGAATTTCGCGGGATGATCTATTCAGGCGGAGTTGGCATGCGAAGCGTAAGAAATTTAGAGCATTGGGCATGGAGTCAAGGATTAAGGGCTGCTGGTGTGTTTTCTTTGGCAAAGAAGGAACTACAGAGCATAATAGTTAAACACGGAATAATATTAGGCTTAAATGAGGATGAAACGGATGTCAGGGAATGAAAGACAGCTAAGTAGTTTTCATTATGCTAACAGAGGGAAGGTCACTGAACATTATATAGGAGCAATTAAGAAATTCCTAAACGATATTCATATATGAAGGAAAACTAGTGTAAATATGAGCCAAGAGGTATTCATATTCATAGGCTAATTTAGAAGGAAAACATAGAGAAATAACAGGAATTGAGGATAGAGCACGGCTATGTGACATCTGAGCTATTCTTTCTTCCTGCAATTTTAGATCATGACAACAAGATATGATATAGCAAACATAGCAACTGTAGAAAGAGATGAGAAAAACTTATTAGTCCATGAAGAAGCACAAGAATCCTGTAATCTTATTCTTCAGCCATCGAATCCATATTAAACAGTCCAAACTCAATATATTCCAGCAATCACTGTTTATTAAATCTCTCAGGTTTACAACACAAGTCTCAAATGAGATTATCGATCAACCACTCTCCACCTTTTGAACAACGAACAACGTTGTTTAAATAGGCAAAATATCTATTACAAACAGATCTCAGATAGATCTGATGGAGTCACTGCTTCTATCCTAATCTGTACTGAAATAAATGCAAAAAAATATCTATTTAAGCTGCGCTGGAGGCAGCAGCATCAAAATTGAGTTTAAGTATGGGTCATTTCTTGTGATGCGCTGGCTATTTGGCCATAACTTTGTAATAACTGCTCATGAATCCTTTTGTCGGTATCGTTTAGGCGGTTCCATAGATTTAAAAAATAATTTTTGCCTTTTTAGATTGTGTCGGTGGTTGTCCCTTCAGCTTGATGAGTTTCCCTTCAAATCCAGAAGGATTTAGGCTGTTGAGGTTCAGGCGGTGCTGAGGGGGTGAAAAAAGTATTGAAAAAAGATAAATATAATAGCGAAGACAAAAGATCCTACTTTCCACTTCCATACAATCTTGTCTCTCTGCTTAACTGCGTCCACTTGTAATCTTAAAGCTTCTTCAGTTTGGAGAAATATCTCATCTCTTTGTTTCATTAATTCATAATTTCTATTGAGTTCCTTATTTAATTTCACCTTCAAATCCTTTAGTGACATCTCTGAATCAGCTTGTGCTAATGGCTGCCGCTGTTTAGCGTGAAGCCTCAATTTTTTCTCGCATAGCTTTCCCACGGTTGGTTCCCCATGGTCTTGCTGATACTCAAAATCATCAAGTATCGATGTTTTTGTTTACAGGCTTATTCCCATTGGATTTCCCACGGTTGGTTCCCCACGGTCTTGCTGATACTCAAAATCATCAAGTATCGATGTTTTTGTTTACAGGCTTATTCCCATTGTTTTCCAGAATGATGTGACGGAAATTAGCATTATAGCAGGATACTGTAAATTCTGTCCGGGCTTGTCCCATGGTGCTTTTACATTATGCAATGGTGAGTATTTAATCAACCAATGAAATTCTTCGTCCTTATCTGAAGAACCGAAATCACTAGTCCACACATAGCCTATAGTAAATTTATGAAAACGCAACATGTCCATAACACCCACACGAGCCAGTGTGCAACCAAATAGGTCAGGTCTCTGATTTGTGCAAGCTGCAACAAGAAGTCCACCATTACTGCCTCCTTCAGTACATAACCTTTTAGGTTGTGTATACCCCTCTGACACAAGGAACTCGGCAGCAGATATGAAATCATCAAAGGAATTTTGTTTTTTGGCAAGAGAACCTGCTTTATGCCATTCTTCTTCATATTCACCGCCACCACGAATGTTTGCAATTGCACAAACTGCCCCTAGATGTCTTGAAATGACAATGCGATTAATGTTGAAGTGTGGGGTGATGCTACTGTTAAAGCCCCCATAACCATATAATAGAGCAGGATGAGAACCATCAAGAGCAATTTCTTTCTTGGATACAATGAACATTGGTATCTGAGTTCCATCCTTGCTGATTATGAAAACCTGTTTAGCCTCAAACTCCGTCCGATCCAAGCCTGGGACAACAGTCTCTCTAAAAACTACTAACTCTGGTTTTTCGACATCTAGGTTGCATTGATAGATCATTGCAGGGGTAAGAAAGTTTGTAAAACCAATAAATACTTCCTTGTCTTTACGCCTTCCTGATATTCTATAAACTGACCCAATATCTATTGGAAAATTATGAAGCAAATTTCCTGATTGCAAGTCTCGTATTTGCAAAACAGACTTGACATCGCTTAAATAGCTTAATAAAAGTTTATTTCCATTGACACAACAAGCTGATTCAAGCTCGTCCTTCTCAGATTCTTCGATAACATCACCCCAAGCTTTTGGCTGCATAAGGTCTACACAAACCAATTTAAACCCAGGGGCATTTTTATTGGTTCGAAAAGTGAACAAAGCACTATCATTTGCAACAAGATCATACTGTGCTTCAAAGTTGTCAACGAGTTTTTGGAAAGGAAGCATCTCTCCCCTGCCTCTGAAACTTTCAAGACCTTGAGGAAGAGCGTCAAGATCACAGTAAAAGAGCCTCCTCCCAAAGCCTTCTCTAATAAATAAAAGAACATAAACTGCCAGTGCTTCTTACGATATACCCAGAAATCCAACTAAGACATAGTTCATTGATTCTCCTAACATTCTTAAGCTTTCCAACTCTTCAATCGCATACCTAACCTCTTCCATTTGATCATTAATATGGGTCACTACTTCCTGTATAACTCTGATTGCTTTATTTAACAAAGCATCATACTCAGCATCCGCCTCTGCATCCTCAAGCCTAGTGACCTCTGTTATCTCAGTAACATGAACAGATCGATGTTCAACAAGCCTGTTCTTCAACTGAACATGACGCTCTGATGGACGGCCAGCCTTTTTCAAAACTTGGATAGTAGCATATGGGGCTTCTGCTTCCTATGGGCCTGAACTGTCTTCAACATATGAACAAGGTCTTCTTGTATTTGGGTAGTATATTTACGCATCTTTTCTTGAATTAAATTTTCCCAACATTCTGTTGTCATCTTGCATCAGCTCTCGAGTAAAGATACCACTTTTTCTTGAAACAAGGATCCAATACTGTCTAAACCTGTAATGTTTGAGAGCAAAAATGTAGCCAGCGGTTCTCTTGAGATATGCATTCCTGTTGAAGAAGCAAATGTATTTCTCTGGTAGATCACTAATAATTTCTTGCTTCTGTGACATGTTTCTTGCTATAGCCATTGCAATTCCATCAGAATTTGTTTGAAATGGCTTTAGCAATTACAGGTCGCTGAGACGATATTTCTTTGCCAATATTTTGACAGAGTGCTGTAAAGAAGTCATTTTTAGATACTGGCATCGCCGCATGTTGCATGACATTGGGTGCTCTGCTAACAGTGTCCTTAAATCCTGTGTGCATTCTGTCAGTATATCTTTCAAGGTGTCTTTCAAGACGCTTCCTCAATTGATGACTCTAGTCGATGGCTCTCTTCAATGACTGAGGTCTCCACTGAAACTGAAACATGCTTCTGAAATTCTTCAGTCATCTTGCCCAGAGTGTCTAATGATGCCTGCATTGAGGAAGTGCATAGAGCTAGTGTTTCAAGTGGGTTGAGAATAACTAGCTCGCTACTTTGTCCTAAAAAGGACCTGTTCATAACTGCAGTATTAGTTTCCATTTCCACCCATTGGATTTGATCAGAATCTGTTTTCCCATCACTGAAACCGCAGTCCATGTACTTCCGATCAGAGGTTGCTGAAGTTTCAATTCTAATTGTGTCCACAATATCCCTTGAACATTTCATGTCTTCCTTGGCTTGCTGAAAGAAGGAACCAATACTCTCTGAATATAGCATGCCTGATGACATGCCCAACTTGTTAAACTCAGATGGTTGTCCCACTGTACTCTTTATATAACTTAATTCAAACATCACTCCAGTGGTTACTTTGTCTGTGACTTTTGGATTTGTCGATAGTGCAGGAACTGAATCCCTCGCATATGGATATACATTGTCACTTTTTGACAACACTTGACTAAAATTGTACGAACCTTCCTTATTATAATCTTTTGAATCTGTAGATCTGGAAACTTTAAGATAATATTTGTCATCAGAACCCAGCTACTTATGTGATTTCCATCCTGCAGATAGGCTTGGAACAGTGCACGTAGAGAATTCGGTCACAGCAATTGTTTCAGGCAGCTTTCCAAGAGAATTCACCGGATAGTACCTACTGCCCCTCCAAGAATCTTTGCAGCGACCTGAAACACTTTCATCCTGACAAACTGCAGCTGCTGTTGCACTGGAATCTATATTTGATGGACCTGAATATTTTTGCTCTTGTGAGACAGAAAATGCAATTTGGGAACCTCCAACATCCCTCAGTACATCAAGTAAACTGGGGACTTCAATCCAACTTCCAAAACCTGAGCTTGTAGGTGGGTCTGCAATGCACTCACTAGCTCTGGTAAATGGCAATAACAGTTCTGCTTTCCCAATTAGTTCAGGTGAGCAGCAATTATCTCTTTCTACAGAATAAAAACCACAAGACTTTGCACCGCCTGCTCATAGGTGAAGCTTAAGGGCCCTTCATTGCCTTGTCTTATCAGCTAGATGGACAGCTAAAACAGGTCCATATCTCTGTACAAGATCACGAAAGTGTCGTTCTACAACTTCTGGCATTTGATCAGTATTAATTATATTCAACTTTGGCTTCTATTAGCAAATATGGAGCATTGCAGTATGCATAGTACGACATATTAGGCATGTAAAATTGTCAATCATGAAAGATGAATAACCTGCTGCAGCAGGAGGCTAACAGGGCCGCACTTGTGTTGCTGGAACAAGAAATGGTGAAAAGGAGTATGCAAGGTAAAGAATTTTTTTTTTAAAGAGGAGGTTTAAACAAATTAAAAGATCATCACCATTTTGGCGCGTCTAATTAATAAAACTAGATGTTGGCAGGAAGGATTTAATATATTAACGGTTATATAGTTGTTTGGCGAGAGGTATTTAATTACCTAACAGTTAGCCGTTTGGCGGGAGCGAATAACAGAAGGACAAGTGGCAAAGTATGAGCGGGAGTGGGAGAAAAGGTGGGAAGGAAAAGTGGTTTGCAGAGAGGGGGTAGGCGGTTAATGGTTTTAGAGTGGGGGGTCCCCAACATAATGTAAGGCCGCCACGTATGAACGGGTGGCATTGTCAAATCAACCTTTCGGACCCCCCCATCGTTAACCTTCGAAAGATTGGGGGGGTCCCGAACCTGTCCTCTGTCATTGATCCAGGCAGGGACAATCTCGTCCTTTGATTGTCAATTGATCATTATCGCTATGCAGTAGAACATCAAATCAATTTTATTTACAGATAAAATAACCCTTCGGAAAACTTATGAAGGATAATAACAATAAAAACAAAATAATGCGGCATTTTGACTTGCACGCTAACTTTGGGATTTTTTTTATTTATTTTATCTTTTCATATATATATTTTTTATCCCTATTTCATTCTTTTCTATTGATTTTTTATTTATTTCTTTATCTCATTTTTCTTTTCATTTCTTTATTTCTTTCTTTTTTATTTTTATTCTCTTTTCTATTTTTTTTTCTTTTTTCAACATAAAGGGAAAAGTAGAAAACAAACTAGGGTAAGAATAAGTTACAAGAAGGTGAGTTGTTCACCTTCCCCTATTGGTGCGTTGTGTACAGGATGAGTGGTTCACCTTCCCCTGTGATACCCCATGATGACATGTGTGTAGGGTGAGTGGTTCACCTTCCCCTACGATTGACATATGCATAGGATGAGGGGTTCACCTTATCCTATGGCATATGAGCAGGATGAGTGGTTCACCATCTCTAGCTAATGCCCCAGCATACATCCCACCCATGTAGTCTGGGACTCATGGGAAGTACCTCTCATCTGGCCAATGAGTTGGGAAAAGTGGATAGGGACCATAGCACTACCGATGGACGCATCGCGTACTAACATACTCCCTATGTCTAGATTACATGATGTCCCACAACTACTTGATCTAGGATCAAGACTGGCTTTTGTCAGTGGAGAGTGGTAAGGTCTTGTGACTCACTCTCGATCGATTCTTCTTCATTATTCATATCAGTGTTCAACAGAGCAAAGACGAGATGAGATACAGAGATGGTTCATGATGACAAGATGGCATGATGATCAATGATGATGGATGAATTGGTAGGTGGAATTCTCCCTAGCTGAGAGGGAGTGTTAAAATTGGCAACTACAGGAACACTGAGCAGAGATGAGATGAAATACAGAGTTGGTTCATGACAATAGGATGGCATTATGATCAATGATGATGGATGAATTGGTAGGTGGAATTCTCCCTAACTGAGAGGGAGTGTTAAAATTGGCAACTAGGGCCAAATTCCATCTTTGGACAACCCATTTTATGGAGATGATGATTGCATTAAATTCCTCTTTTCGAGAGGACCAAAATTGATATAAAGATCGTCCAATTTAGACAAGTAGAAGTGTGTTTTTGAATTTATGCCCACACATGTGCAAATTGTTCAGGTCGGCCACATCATCATGTAGGCTCATGAAGCCCAATGGACATGACTCTTCACCCTCTACGACTTGTATAAATACAAGTGACTTCTCACCTCATTTGGCATCATTATCACTCATACATTCTTCTCTCTCCTTCTCTCATTGGTTCGTACAGCTATTGGACAACTTCTCTCTCTCACATGTGTGGCAAGAAAGATGAGTTTCTGGACTGAATTGCAGGGCCAAAAATTTCAAGAGCTAACCAAGTTTCACTAGCATTGACCAAGGATGTTTTAACCTGTTTTGACTGCGATTTTTGGAGGGTTATTTCTGTTTCTCTAGGCTGCATTTCTGGGCACAAATTTCGAGAAGATTTGGGCAGTTTGACGAGCACTGACTTCAGGGTTGACTGCAATTTTGACTGCAAAAAAATTACAACATTACCTCTCTCCTTTGACCAAATTTGACTGAATTGTTTTGGGTTGAGTTTGATATAAAAGGAAGGCCGAATTTGACTGAGGTTGACTGAACACGAGGCAAGCTTGACAGTTGCATTGACCATCTTCTACTTTCTAGTTAGGGCTGAAGTTCGACTGCAGTTGACTGCAAAATTGTCAAGGTTGTTTTGACTTTGATTTGGCAACTCAATTTCTACTTTTGTACTCTCTCTCTCTCTGTTGAACATTTGATATAATAATAAGAAGAATTGATCAAAGTGGTTTCCCCACATTTGGGTTTTCCCTGGCATATGCCAAATCTGGTGTTCTCTTGTCTTGGATTGTATTCTGTATTTTGTTTCATGTTCTATCTACTTTTATTGTCAATCTGTTTAATGGTCAATGTGATTGCTATTAGAAAACTAAATTGGAAATTGGGTTGCTAAAGGAACATTGAAGTAATTGTTCTAAGCATAGAACATACCATTGTTAACTAAAATTAACAATGCAATCCTATGCCTATGAGATCACCTGGACGTTCATTATACTATGTGACGTTTATTGATGACTTCTCTCAAAAGACATGGATCTATCTCATGAAGACCAAGGATGAAGTCTTCACCAAGTTTCAAGTGGAAAACTTGATAGGTAAGAAGATCAAGATTTTGAGATCTGGAGGAGAATACACCTCGAAAGAACTTGTTGCTTTCTGTTAGAAAGCTAGGATTAAGAAGGAGTTGATTGTTCCCCATAATCCTCAACAGTATGGTGTGGTAGAAAGAAAGAACAAGTCCATTGGAGAATTTGTAAAGGCTATGATGCATGATCAAGAACTGCCCATGGTCTTTAGGGGAGAAGCAACCTTAACAATTGTGTACATTCAAAATAGAAGTCCTCATAGAATTCTGGCAAATATGACTCCTAAAGGAGCATTCTCAAAACAAAAGCCAAAGGTTGGGCATATGAGAATCTTTGGTTGCCCTGTTTACATCCATAAGATAAAAGGAAGAAGCTAGAACCTTTAGGAAAGAAAGGAATATTTGTTGGCTATAGTGAATCATCAAAGGCATATAGAATCTACATTCTAGAGCAACGATGGATTGAGGTCAGTTGGGATGTCACCTTTGATGAGAAGGTTGCATATTGGAAGTGTAAGGAAGTTTCCATAGACTCCTACGATGAAGTAAAGCATGATGCTTCTAAGGAAGAATGTTCAAGTTATACAGAATGTCCTAAAGAGCCAAAAGGGCCTTGTGATCCGATAGAACCAGTTGTTGTTCTTGAAATCAGAAAGAAGCTAGCATGGCTTAGATCTACCTTGGAAGAAGTAGAAGGACATGCAACTCCAAATGGCACATCCAGAGAGAGTAAGAAACCTAAAATGTTTTCTAGTTATGCAACTCTTATGACTAACCTTATTGATGAAGAATGATCTGATAATCACCCTATGAGTGACATCAGTTGAAGATTTATTAAACAAAGGTATTACAGACTCATGTGCTGGTGTGTGTTCTGTGTTATTTAAGCAACGGATCGATCAGATTGCCAATACACAGACATTTAAATGGAAAGACAGCAGAGAAATACAGTAAGCAAACACAAAGACACAAGAATTTTAATAAGGAGTTCACCCTATGCTCCAGGGCTACATCTCCGGTCCAGCTTTCAATGGTGGCCTTGTTTTATTGTGTCTTTAAGCAGAGAATTACAATGCAGGGACTCAATGTGAGTTTTCCTGAAGCAGGTTTGCTTGGCAAGGTGGTTCTTAGAATCCCCAAGCCACTGGGGTACACAGACTCTTCTTCTTCCTACCAACTCTGTGACCTTCTAGTCTACAGTGGAAAGAGCCAAATGTGGTACTCAGTCCGGACAGATTCCTCTATGGGATGGCTTGAATCTCTCAAGCCATTGGTGCTCGATGCTGCCGCTGGTCAGCTTGGCCCTCTATCTCTTTCTGCTTTTGCTTTACTGCCTTCTTCTCTGGTTTCTGTCTCTCAGCGTTCAGTCCTCCTCTCGGGGTTCACTCTGACTGACTCTAACACTCTATGTGTATTCTGTCTCTGTTCATGGCTTTTAGCCATTCTTTCCCATGCCTGTTTAGTTCCTCTTCCACCTCTGTCGATTCACCTTCTGCAATTGCGCTTGGAGTTCCCTGTTCTGCGTCATCATGAACGCTCAGGAAGTGGCCACGTGTCCTCTAAACGGCGCCACCCTGCTTCGTCGGTTCGTTTCTTCAATTACGTCATGGATGAAGTCTTTCCTCCACCGTGGCGGTCAAACAGATTCCAAATCCTTCTAAAACGCGGCATTTTCCTTCGTTGATTCTGCTTTCTCCATCGGGCGCGATCTTAGCCGTCCGATCTGGGTCCCCCAGATCTAACATCATACGCACGCCCCGCGCGGTTGACTTGCTCGACCGATAGCGCGCGATCAACAGCGGTTTTCTCTCACCTCCGCTTGGCACGTGTCGATTGTCGAGTGGGATCGCTCCGCTTCCATCCAAAACCGTTTACCGTTTGAGGGTGCCCCGATCAATACTGCCAGTTTCCAGAGTGCGGTTCCCGCTTTTGTCCTTTTAGCACTGTTTGCTTTTTCGCCTGTGGTTCTCTGGTTCCCCAT
>APFE031057436.1:0-10394 GCA_000404065.3 Pinus taeda | reverse complement strand
TCTTACCTTTTATACATGTGGCTGCAATGATTGTTTCATCTCCCGAGTTTGACCCCAAATCTTTCTGAATAGCTGCAACAGTCTTCTTCTTCTTGCCCTCGGACTTCTTAGGTCTCAACTCTGGATGCAGAATCCAACAGTGCTCATCATCATTCCCCTCCTTTTTACAGTGAGTGCACGAAGCTTTGCCTTTCTGTGCAGTGTTAGCCTTCCTTGCTTTCCACTTCTGCTTTCTTTTCTCCTTTCTCTTGCTTACAATGGGTTGGGATGGTCCCTCAACTTCTGGATTTCCATTCTTTCCTCTAGTTTCTAGATGAGTAGCTTGTACAGATACCTCATCTATACTAGTGGGATTAAACATGAGGATGGTATGCCTCATGTAGCTGTGTAGACCACCAATGTACTTCAAAAGAGTTTCTGTTGAGTCTAATGAGATGCCCAAAATCAATGCTCTCTTTCTAAACTCTTGAGTATGCCCTTGCACACTTTGTCCCTTCAACTGCCAAAGAGTTTGCCAACTCATCATGGCTTGTTGCATGTAGGCCAATGGATAGAACTAATTTTTGATTGCAGAAACAAATTCACTCCAGACAGAGATGGTATTGTCATGCTTCTTCATATCAGTTTGGGTTCTGCCTTCCCACCAAACCAAGGCAGTGCCTCCTAGGCATAGGCTTGCTAGCTGAATCTTATTCTTGTCTAAGTCTATGTTCTATACTCTGCAATACACATCAATTTGTCTAATCCAATTGTCCAACTTTTCAGCATTTAGCTCTCCATCATATATAGGAAAATCAAATTTAACATCTAGTTTAATCAAAGATGCTTTCTTATTATGCACGGGGCTATTAGGAGGTGTGAGAAAGCTTTCCTCTTTCCCCTTTCCTTTGGAGTGGTCATGGGAATGAGACTCATCTTCTTCTTTATCTTGTTTAGAACCTAATGAATCTTCATCCTTGTGCTTTCTAAAGTCCCTATACATTTCTTCTACCATAGAATTTATAGCTAGGAAACTTTCTATGAATTGAGGGTCTGGCTCCATCGAACCTTCCTCTGACATTGTCTTCCGAAAATAGACTCTCCCAATTTTATGATTAGTTTTCACCAACTCTCCTTCTCCTAATTGGAGCTTTGATCTAGTGAGCATTCATAGCTAAGCCAACACAAGCTTGTCTAACCTAATAGCCTAAAGCTCTGATACCACTTGATCTGATAATCAGCCTATGAGTGACATCAGTTGAAGATTTATTAAACAAAGGTATTACAGACTCATGTGTTGGTGTGTGTTCTGTGTTATTTAAGCAACGGATTGATCAGATTGCCAATACACAGACATTTAAATGGAAAGACAGCGGAGAAATACAGTAAGCAAACACAAAGACACAAGAATTTTAATAAGGAGTTCACCCTATGCTCCAGGGCTACATCTCCAGCCCAGCTTTCAGTGGTGGCCTTGTTTTATTGTGTCTTTAAGCAGAGAATTACAATGCAGGGACTCAGTCTGAGTTCTCCTGAAGTAGGTTTGCTTAGCAGGGTGGTTCTTGGATTCCCCAAGCCACTGGAGTACACAAACTCCTCTTCTTCCTACCAGCTCTATGACCTTTTGGTCTACAGTGGAAAGAGCCAAATGTGGCACTCAATCCAGACAGATTCCTCTATGGGATGGCTTGAATCTCTCAAGCCTCTGGTGCTCGATGCTGCCGCTGGTCAACTCGGCCCTCTGTCTCTTTCTGCTTTTGCTTTACTGCCTTCTTCTCTGGTTTCTGTCTCTCAGTGTTCAATCCTCCTCTCAGGGTTCACTCTGACTGACTCTAACACTCTCTGTGTATTCTGTCTTTGTTCATGGCTTTTAGCCATTCGTTCCCATGCTTGTTTGGTTCCTCTTCCGCCTCTGTCGATTCACCTTCTGCAGCTGCACTTAGAGTTCCCTATTCGGCGTCATCATGAACGCTCAGGAAGTGGCCACATGTCCTCTAAACGACACCAGCCTGCTTCGTCGATTCACTTCTTCAGTTACGTCGTGGATGAAGTCTTTCCTCCACCGTGGCAGTCAAATGGATTCCAAATCCTTCTAAAACGCGGCGTTTTCCTTCGTCAATTTTGCTTCCTCCATCAGGTGTGATCTTAGTCGTCCAATCTGGGTCCCCCAGATCCAACGTCATACACACATCCCGTGCGATTGACTTGCTCGACCGATAACGCGCGATCAACAACGATTTTCT
This sequence comes from Pinus taeda, assembly GCA_000404065.3. Taxonomy (NCBI): domain Eukaryota; kingdom Viridiplantae; phylum Streptophyta; class Pinopsida; order Pinales; family Pinaceae; genus Pinus; species Pinus taeda. Next base: position 8,172 of record APFE031057436.1, on the reverse strand, counting down.
CTCACCTCCGCTTGCCACGCGTCGATTGTTGAGTGGGATCGCTCCACTTCCATCCAAAACTGCTTACCATTTGAGGGCGCCCCGATAAATACCACTGTTTCCAGAGCGGGGGTCCCGCCTTTGTCCTTTTAACGTTGTTCGCTTTTTCGCCCGTGGTTCTTCGGCTCCCAATGCGTCCGAGTGCTCAAGCTTCCTCCATTTCGGCCCAAGTGCTAATCGCGCATCAAAAACCTCCTTATTTTCCCGATCCGAGGCTCCCAGGGGCTAATTCGGCCTCCTGTACCGTCTCCATGGGCCTCGGTCAACGCGCTTTGACCGAGGTCCTCGTCATTCCACGCTAGCTGCCATTGCCACTGGTTCAGGGTGTTTTTCATCATTGTTTTGGAATTCTTTAGAGATTTGTCCCTACCTGACACAGTCATGGTTCTTTGACAGTTCTTTATGGATCCCATTCGGATCAAAGAACCTTCCACTTATGAGAAGTAGCTAGCCAACAAGTGTGGAAGGAGGCTATGGATGAAGAATATCAATCCATCATGAAGAATGATGTATGGGAGATTGTGTTGAAACTTGAAGGGATGTTAGTGGTGACTTCCAAGTGGATATACAAGATTAAGCATGTTGCAGATGGAAGTATTAACAAATACAAGGCGCGATTTGTGGCTAGATGATTCTCCCATAAAGAGGGAGAAGACAATGATGAGACCTTTGCTCCAATTGTCAGGTACACCTCCATGGGATCTATTATTTCTCTTGTTGCTTCACTGGGATGGAATTTACATCAAATGGATGTAAACACTACTTTCCTCAATGGTGTAATTGAGGAAGAGGTGTACATAGAGCAGCCTCAAGGTTTTGAAGAGCATGGGAAAGAGTCTCACGTTTGCAGATTGAAGAAGGCCTTGTATGAGACTTGGATTTACCAAGATTGTTGTTGATCGAAACCTATACTACACGGTTGTGAAGAATACACCTATGATTTTATTACTACATGTTGATAATTTGTTTCTAACAAGTGATGAGTCTCACATCATTCAGTATAAGAAGCAATTCGCTTCTAAGATTGACATGAAGGATCTTGGTTTGATGCATTATTATTTGGGACTAGAGGTATGGTAGAAGCCTAGCAAAGTCTTCCTTGGTCAAGGAAATTATGTTATTAAGTGTAATATTCCTAATTAGCCATGGCTAATTGGAATATTTGATTTTGCTTATTTTTGCCTTCTATAGTTATTTATGAATAAAAAAAGGTGAGGAAAGGGGACATGACTCACTTTTAGAATAAAAGTCACTTCCTAGTAGCACAACGTTGTAACTTAAAGGGGAGCCAAGGGGGCCAAAGGGGGGACACAGAGATGGAGCCCGCGCAGACACTTGGAGGGACTGGGCAGAAAGGAAGAAACATGTGGCAAGAGAGGAATTACGCTGGAGAAGGTGGGCCTTGGGATTGAGAGAGGCAAAGGCTATAAAAGAGAGCAGCTTCCTCATTTTGTCATCCGATTATGTGCATTTGAGGTAGTCACTTCGACTTAGAGCACGCTGGCTGTTTAGCTGGTCTACAACGCTATTTAGTGCATCGAGTGCCTCCATTTGGAGATCTCACCCTTAGCCCCGAGGGACTTCGATACCCTGCTCGGGCAAGGTATTTCCATCAATATTTTTGCAGTAGTTTCATCAGCATTTTGGCAGGAGGATTGAGCATTTGGATGGCTGCGCAGTCTTGAGAGGGATGACGCAGTTCTTTCTAGCAGGAGTTCTAGATTGAGGGTTTGTGGAGGATTTGAGCTGGGAGATTGAGCAGGAGGATCAGCCCTTGCATATTGGAGGATTTTGGCAGATTTCTAGGTAGAGTTCTGGAGGGTTCTCTTAAGTAGCAGCACAAAGCATTGAGGGACTGCGCAGATACCCAAGGGGGTGATTTTCGAGGGTTAGCCATTTCAGAAAATCTTTCTGGGTTTTTCTGGGATTCTTGAGTGGAGTCCGATTCCAGAGTTTCACCGTTTTCTGGGGAGGGGAACAGCCCCAAATCCTCATTTGATTTCCACCAGCAGCAGCAGCATGACAGTTCTCCAGCAGCTTGGACGCAGTTCAGAGAGGGGCCATTCCTTTGTTATTCTAAGTGTATTTCTTCACTTGCCTTGTACAAGTCGAGATGCCATCTTTCTGATCACCTCCTGTACTCATTCCATTGCTCAGTATAATAAAATGGCTTAGCATTTCTCTTTGCATTTCTTGAGTATCTGCTTATATTTCATGTTTATATTATTATATGTTGCACCATTGTTATTTCCATCACTTTGAGCTTCCCGGTTATTATATCATTTGTATGTATTTGGTTGGAATTCACTGGGGCTTGGGGGAATATCTCTAAATCGGGATATTACAGTGGTATCAGAGCATAGATCTGGCTCAGCCTGTGGAGCTAGCAATCTATGACACTGGGGGGGAAAACCCTACATCTGTTACAGAGGTAGGAGATACAAAGACACTGGGCGAGAGAGGGAGACTGTGTTCCGGTGGTGGACGCAAAACAAGAGGAGCCTATGGTGGACGCAGAGCAGAAGGATCCGATGGCAGACGAGGACGGGAAGAGATTTGTGGATATGCTCCTCAAACCAGTGCAGGATTTGTCGAGGCAGATTGAGGTGGTGGTGCAAAGATTCACGGCAATAAAGGCCAGACAGCGTGAGAGCCCACGGGTTTTTCAGATTGGTGAGGGATCGAGTGCATCCCATCATTTGCCAGAGCAGCGTGATACTGCGCAGCAGGTGGCCTCGCATGCCCCTACACGCTCTACCATGCCCACTTTCTTAGGAGCAGACACGGGGGCCGGAGCCCAACAAGAGGCAGAGCCCGATCATATGGGCGATTATTTTGCAGAGTACCAGGCCCATGGGCAGGAATTCAAGGATGCTCTTTCATTCAGAGACTTTGTTCAACTCCAGCAGGATAGTAGACCCCGCGACCATCACAGAGGGTACTGACATTACCATGATGGTGACACCCACCATGCAGCCAGTAGATTCCACTTGCCTATGTTTGATGGTTCATCAAACAGTTCGGCAAAGTCTTGGGTGGAGAAGCTGGACATTTATTTCCAGCTTAACCAGATGTCGGAGGCAGAGGCCATCAAGGTGGCAACATTGCATTTGGATGGTGAGGCTCAGGATTGGTGGTTTCATGGGATGGTTACACTCGGACACTCCACATTGACGACATATGCCAAGTTCACCAAGAGATTGATGGAGCGATTTGATCGGAGGGATCCAGAGCAGCATTTTGTTGAGCTGACGAGGCTCAAACAGGCAGGGAGCCCAGAGACCTACATCGCAGATTTCTTGAGGGTCTCAGTGATGGTGCCAGATCTATCCAGGGCACGGAGGATCTATATGTATGTTGAGAGGTTAGCAAAGCCACTTCGGGGTTTAGTCAGATCCACTAGACCAGCCACACTCCAAGACGCCATTAGCAAGACCCGGAACTTACAGGATGTCTTACCCAAGACCCGGACACTTTACCCCCAAAGACAGACTTTCCAGTCTAAGGGGAAGGATGTGAGGATTCCACCTCCAAAGGGGAATCTAGGACGAGCACAGATTGACGATGATGTTAGGAGGGAGCTGAAGAAGAAGCGGTTGTGCTTCACCTGTCAGGAGCTGTGGGCACCAGGACATAGATGTGCTGCTGGCAAAGCACATTTTATTGAGGTCTTCTCCGAGAGCAATGGGGAAGAGGATGATGAGGATGATGTGGAGGCAGGAGATAGTCATGTCGTGCAGGGACCTTTGCCACCTCCACTGCTAGCAGCAGGTGGTGCATCTTTTGCACCTACCAGAGGGGCCCTTGCAGCATTGCGAGGAGTTCCCAAGTATCTGACGCTACACGTACGGGGGACAGTACGTGGCCAGCGAGTATCAGTTTTGGTTGACAGCGGGGCAACCCACAACTTCATTGATGCACAGATGGTTGAGTAGAGAGGTATACAGATAGAGAGCTTCATTGGGTTTTCAGTCTTGGTCCCAGGAGATCAACCTATGATGTGTGCTTGTTATGTTCCAAAGCTGTCAGTGACGATGGGCACCTACACATTAACTGACCACTTTTTCGTGGTCGATATTCCGGACACCAACATAATATTGGGTGTTCAGTGGCTTATCACTCTAGGGAAGGTCACGAAAGATTGGAAGACACTAGAGATGGAGTGGGATGATGAGAAGACAAGGAGGCATGAGAAGATACGGGGATAGCACACATATCCGCCTCAGACTATTTCGACTCATCGGATGGAGGCAGTCTTCCAGAAGGGAGATGTAGAGTGGGAAGTGGAGTTGCGTGCATCAGAGGCAAGGACTACAGGGCAGGCAGTACATCCAGAGATACAATCCATCCTTGACCGGTATGCCATAGTGTTTGGGGAGATTCCGCCGGGACAGCCACCGAACCAGGGGTTTGAGCACACCATCAAGCTTGAGCAGGGCATATAGGCAGTGATTACCACCCCCTATTGGCACCCCAAGGCCTATCAGGATGAGATTGAGTGAGCTATCCAGGAGTTGCTAGCTCTTGGGCACATTCGGCTGAACACGAGTCCTTTCGCTTCTTCCATGGTATTGGTGAAGTAGAAGGACGACACATTGAGAATGTGCATTGACTACAGGGCCCTGAACAAGAAGACGCTGAAGAACAGGTACCCCATACCCAGGATCGACGAGTTGATGAATGAGTTGAGAGGAGCACGGTTCTTCTCAAAGATTGATTTGAGATCTGGGTACCATCAGATTCGCGTGAGGGAGCAGGACAATCCCAAGACTGCCTTCAGGTGTCACTATGGGCACTTTGAGTTCTTGGTGATGCCCTTTGGGCTAACCAACGCCCCCACCACATTTCAGTCCTACATAAATCACATCTTCTACAGTCACTTGAGGAAGTTTGTGTTGGTATTCTTTGATGACATTCTCATTTATAGTAGGACTTGGGAGGAGCAACTCCAACACATTGAGATAGTGTTGCGTATCTTGCAGGAGCAGCAGTTTTATGCCCAACTCTCCAAGTGTGAGTTTGGGTTGACGGAGATGTTGTATTTGGGGCACATCATAGGGGTGGACGGAGTGAGAGTCCACGAGGAGAAGATCAGGGCCATTAGAGAGTCGTCGAAGTAGAGAAACGTGATAGAACTCTGGGGGTTCATTGGCATTTGTACTCACTACTGGAAGTTCGTCAAGAGTTTCTCACAGCGTGCTGCACCCCTAACAGATTTGGTGAGGAAGGGGGCTTTCAGCTGGTCGGATACAGCACAGCGAACCTTTGACAGACTCAAGAAGGTTATGAGCAGCTGCTCAGTGCTTGCATTGCCAGATTTCACACAGCCATTTGTTTTGGAGTGTGACGCGTCGGGAGAGGGGATCGACGCAATATTGATGCAGGGAGGTTACCCTATAGCCTATGAGAGCCAGAAGCTCCTTCCGCACAAGAGGTTGTATTTTATATACGACAAGGAGATGCTTGCCATCATGCATGCATTGGCCAAGTTCCGGCAGTATTTAGTGGGTAGTAGGTTTAGGGTGAGGACTGATCACAACAACCTCAAATTCTTTCTGGAGCAGAAGCAGCTACAGGAGAGGCAGCATAAGTGGATCAGCAAGATCCAAGCATATGATTTGACATTGAGTATGTCAAGGGTAAGAACAACGTGGTAGCTGATGCTCTTTCACGTAGACCAGCGATGTTGTCTCTTATGAGCTTGGGCACAGACTGGAGGGCTCGACTCTTAGTAGAGTACACCAAGGACAAGTTTGCATGTGAGGTTTTGGATGGGTAGGTGGCGGATGACAGGTACAGGGTGGTCGATGAGATCATCTACTACAGGGATTGGATCTTCTTGACTGAGTGTTAAGTTTAGGTATGTTCTATGCTAAAGCAATTTATTTAAATTTTCACAGTTAGCAATCACATCAGCATTAAGGTACACTGCCAAGACAAGAGGACACAAGATGTGGCGCTAGCCAAGGACAAACCCCACAATGTGTGGGGAAACCCTTGATCAATTCTTCTTTTATGTTCTTCAAAGTTCAATAGAGAAAGTGAGAGAGATAGTACATTTACATCAGAAGTCAACATTTTGACTTATCTAGATCTCAGCATATATCATCTCCTATAATGATGATACATGAGATCAGTTGAAGACATTCTGCTTCAACTGATTCTCATAGGTGACAGCTTCTATCCATCATAGTGCTGCCTCTCGTTCATCATCTTCATGTTGCTCATCATGCTACCTCTTCCATGGTCTTATTCATCATCAAGTTGTCCATGCTCATATCATTATGTTGTGCTATAACCAAATATCATTGAGCTATTCAGATTTGCACCCATCTGATGTATACTCAATGACTGTTATGCTGCTCTCATCATACAACATCACATTGCTACCCTAAATCAACAAGTATACTGAGAATGATAGATTCAGTCTTGTCATTGTAATATACTCCTATGCTGAGTTATTACAGCTGTAGGGTTTCATAGATCTTCTTTGCCACAGGAATACCACCTTCAAATCTTAGATACGAGGCTTTTAACTTACTGCATCATACAGGGTTTCATTCACTGCTCCGTCTCAAAACCAAACCAGGTGCAATCAGACCTTACGGCAGCTTGCCCTAACATGGGAAGATCTCAGAGGTATTTGCAAGTTCTGTCCCTTCTTGCTTGTGGATCTTTGCACCCATATTCACATGAAATTACAAGGATGAAACCCGAGTTCTAGCGTATACATGTGCTCATATATGCGAAGTTCTATGTCTCCTTTTGACAGCGAGAACAGGTCTCCTAGCTGTGCGTAGATGTCTCCATTGACTGCATTGAAGGAGTCTTCATTAACTACATAGATTAGGGCCTGCGCGCTTGTGTATATATGTCTTCAGGACAGCCTATGTTGATGTGTATATGTGTAACCACCCTGCCAGATCTATTATAGAGAGTGTCAACCATGCATACATCGATTGTTGCATGTCATGCTGCGTGCCATGACTGCGTAGTTACCCATGTTCTGCGTAGTTACCATGACTGTTGGCATTATGGCACAGGTTTGGAGCTATGGCACAGGTGTTGTCCTTGATGGCAACCTTCTTTGGTAACAGATCTCAGTTCAGGCACTCAGAAAGTAAAAAAAGACATATACGCAGGTTCATCTAGACGAAGGCGCGTATACACGCAGGTTATACTTTACAAAAGCGCGTATATGTTAGTGATCATTCTTTTGGTCCATGGCAGTTAGATCTTGGAACTTGAACCTATGTTTTGGACCATGGCGTCTCGTCAATTGTGTCGATCCACAGTTTTGGGTTCATGGTTTTGAAATGTTATGGTTTTGAACCATGGTATTGGGGAAGGACTATAAAAGAGGAAGGAGATCTTGTGGCAAATCACTATCTGAATTATAATTGAAGATCTAAGAAAGTGCTAGAACTGGTATATTGGATGGTGATGCAGATCTGGATCTGAAGGAAGGAGGGACTTTAGCACAAAGGAAGGACAAGGTCTATTCATGGGTCATAATATTTAAGCTAAATGATAGTATCTCTGTATGATTTTGATCTGCTTGATGTGGCGCTCATCTAATCTATAAGTCTGATAATCTGAGTTAATTAGTGATTGAATATCTGGAAGAGTGTATTGTCCTTTATAGATCTGTACGCAGGTTCAGTAAAGCGAAGACGCGTATACACGCAGGTTAGGGGAAGTAAAGGAGCGTATACGCAGGTTCTTCCATACGCAGAGGCGTATGCACGCAAGTTGCAGACTGTTAAAATTGCGTATATGCTTTAAGTTGTGATCTGGCTGTTTCTGCTTATTGCTGCTGGGTTTTGGGTTCTGTTTCTGTTATATGGTTTCTGGTACAGTTTTCTGTGTACAACTGTCAGAGGAGTATCTACTTGTTTCAGATCTAGTTGGTGGAAAGGAGATTGGTTGATTTTTGATGATTGTGGATCCAGTATGAAAATTGATGAAAAGTGGTCCCTGGAAGAAAGAGAAGGTTGTAGCCTTCTGTAGGCCAGCACCTACGTACTAGTATCTTGGCTAGTGCAAGAGCAAAGCGGGTTGTAGCTCCCTTCCAGGAAAGCTGGAAAACGAGAGAGAGTTGTAGCTCTCTGCGGGTTGCAGCCTGCGTACTGG
>APFE031057435.1:0-11077 GCA_000404065.3 Pinus taeda | reverse complement strand
GAAATGTTAGGAAAAGGGAAACATTATGCAAATGGGAACAATGGAAATAAAATAAGGAAATTAGGGAAGGGAAAGGGGCATAGAAATGTTTTAGGGTTTTGAAATAAGGTAGGGATTATATGGCTATAGGGGTGGGATTAGGATTTTGAGGGAGGAAGGTGTAGTGTTCGTGGGGATTTATTGGGGAAAATATTTGGGGAATATAGGAAATGGGAAACAAGGGAAATAAGAAACCTTGGCAACAGTGATTTTTGAAAACCCTACAGCAAACTTGGCACTTGAATCCTTACAGTAAATTGATGAACATGGAGGGTTTTCTACACTTGGTTTTCATGACAAATATATCCTAACTTCTTTATATAAACCATCAAAAACCAAAATCAAGCCATGAGTGCAGACCTACATGCGAATTTATGCATGAGGAGAAGTGATTTGAGTGATTTGTGGGCGAATTTCAAGCATAAACTCCTATGCGTCGCACGCTCTGGATGAGCACGCGTGTGTTAATTTGCATTGTAAAAAGTTGCCTGATGCGCCGCGCGCCTTTGGTGCACCACACGCCTATCTTGATGCTCCGCGCAACCTGGAACTGACCCAAACTGCTCACAAACTTGCAAAATCACCTTTGAATGATGCTCTTGGGTCTCAAAATGTGGAATGGGTTGCAAATGAGGAGAAATGACTTGATATAGCCTCCCTTTTAATTTTTGCTTAATGAAAACCCATTTTTCTTATGTTTGGTTGTTGACAATTTTTCAAAATTAATAGGCTCTGACCTTTTTGGTTTCTTTCATAAAATAGGTTGAAATGATGATTTTCTCTGATAATTTTTTGCAGGGATAGCTCTGATATGCTTCGGCAAAGGAGACCAGGGCTGCACTTGAACAATTGAAGAACTGAAAATTTTGACAATTTTTAGAAAAATGAGGTGGCGACTTGTCTTCAAAACAAAGTTTTGAAGAGAAGTCCTTATTCAGCTGTACAATGGTGAAAATTATTGAAGTGATGATCTATCAAAGACATCCCTCTGGCCTGCTGGTCTTCTAAGACTTTTCAAGACTAAATTGACTCAAACCCTAGACCTAGATCTAAAAATTTAAAACATGACTGTAAATGACTTGTGAAGTTTTATGACTTAACCTGAACTAGCAGTGACATGCACGAGTGGAATGAGTGACACAAACCACTCCATCATAGTTATGGCATGCCTAACGAAATGCAACTGATGAAAACTGGTGGGACACCTAAAACATGAAATGCAAAAAAGAGCTTTGATCTCTGATGGAGCGATAACTAGACCGACTCTAACAATTCCAAAGCCAAATGAGAGCTACCTCAAATATATATCACCAATAGAAACAGGTTTTAAAAATTCAATGATATGATACGTCAATTTTGCTTAGAACAACCTGCATAATAAAGACATTTGTGATTACCTGTGTTAGACTGATAGTGGATATTTTAAGCATAGATTTTTCGTTTGATGATGGATTTGAATGATTCAAATTGGATATGAAATTATATTTATTTATTTACCTTCAATAGAAACATTTTTTGAATAAAAGAAGAATTGATAGGTCAAATACTCTAATGAATAGCTGGAAAAACAGAGTTTTAAGAGTGCTGATTTACAATATATAGTCAGTATTTTGGTCATACCTCTCTCATATGATATCAAAAATGAGTAATTGAAATTTTCTTTTAAACTATATTCATAGGGGAATATACCGTAGAAACAATGTTTGAAAATATAGTCATTTAGGCCTCCAAAAACTGACTGTCTCAACTTTGTTCATGAGCCGCCTACTAGACATCCTACCAATGTTTTGGTTATACCTTTTACGTTTCAAATCTAAATTGAGTAATTCAAATTGGGTTGGAAATTAGACATCAAGGGATACTTAGGATAGAAACATGTTTTAAAAATATATTCATTTAGGCCTCCAAAAACTAATTGTCCTACATCTGTTCCTAAGCTGCCTACTAAACACCATGTCAATGTTTTGGGTATAACGTTTTCATTTCAAATCCAAATTGAGTTATTAAAATTGGGTTGGAAATTAGAAATTAAGAGCTATTTAGGATATAAACAGTTTTTAAAAATATTTTCTTTTGGTTCTTCAAAACATGACTCTTCCAACCGTGATTTTTAAAATTTTATCAAGCCCACAAACCAAAAATATGATATTCAAGTTTTTTTTTCCAAATTGGTGATAAAAATGAATATGAGTATTTGTAGAAATGTTATTTCCATTATAATTCATCTACATACACAAATGAATTATAACAATTGATCACCAATGTTGATTTCCACAACATGTTGCAACAAAAAACAACTATTTTTACATAAAAACAAAATGTATTTCTTTATGTCCTTATTTATTTTATTTTTTACACTAACATACTCTTATTTGAAAAATTGATATGATCACGTATAAGAGTACTTCCAGTGGAACCATTTTTGAAATAAGGCTTCAAGTATGTACATACCCAAATTTGAAAAATGCATGTTAATAAATGATGAAGTGAAACTAATCTTCAATATATCCCTTACTTTTTTTATTTTCATAGCCATCATATCATGAAATTCTTGAGCTTTTAAAATGAATTGTTGATGTAGACTAGAAGAAACCTCATTTTCTTCCATAAGTTCTACAATTTTTGAATTTGAAATATTCTGAATCTCAATATAAGTTTTCTCCAATGGTGCATGTGGGATAGAATGGGTGGGAAGGATGGGTAAATTTTGTAGTTCAACATTGTAAGCATGTTGTACTGGTTTATTATGGTGAAGGTGTGGAATGAGTTGAGCAGAAAATTCTGTAGGGAATAGAGCATTTTGATGATGTAGTTGATTGGGTTGAGTGGATGATTTCAATAGGCAAGCAAGATGTTGTGGGAGAGCTGGTGGAGAATATGGAGGATGTGTTTGTGCTACAATATGAGGGAGAGCAGTTATGCAATCATAAGATGAACCATGCCAAACTTGTAGACAAGAATTGTGGCGGTTATATTGAGATTGACATGGTTACCCTAACACATGAGTATTCCATAATGGATTATGCAAGTAAGAAGATGGAGAGGAGGCGTTTTCAGCCATACCTGTAGGCCATACTTCACATGGTTTTGACCTTGTTGCAACTTTCTCATCACTTTTATATGCTACTCCAATCCTAGATAAGGAAGAACAACTATCTACGGGATGCTCCTTTCGGTAATGAGGGAAAAAAAATTATTCAATTTCTTGACTCTTTTGAACTTGCAAAACATCCAATTTTGAATTTAGAGAGCTAATAAAATAAACTTTAAAAATTTCAAATAAAACATTGATTTCGGCTCTTATATCTCCTGTTCTTGTAGCATATTTGGAGAAGAACGAACAAACATCTCTAGAATTCTTACCAGCCTTGGAGATTCCTCTTGAGTACCTTATGCATAGTTCAAAAACATCATCATATGATAACTGAAAATCATCACCTTTTCCTATCAGATTTAAGAGTTCTAAAAATTCATCTTTGATTCCTTTGAGTAGGAGTGTTTTTAAGATCTCTTTTTCCAAATACTTATGCTTTGATTTTTGAAGGTTGTATCAAAATCGCTCCACATGGTCCTCTAAGCTCTCATATTCCCCTTGTATCATATCAAAAATATCTTCATTGTCCTTGCAATAGTCCTGGTACTTCTTTAAGAATATGTTTTTCATGTCCTCCCATGTTTGGATGCAGTTCCCACCTAGGCTCATGAACCATCGGAGAGTTACTCCTTTTAGAGTAAGAGGAAAAACTTTCAACCTTTAATTATTAGTACAATAATCATATCCTCTACAAAGTATTTCAAACTCAAATAAGAATGTATCTGAATCTTCATTTGTCAAACCATGAAAATTTGGTAGAGAAGATGGGGGAATTATGTTCATTTGTGTCACTCCTAGATTTTTGATAGGGAATTCAAAAGTAGAAATGTGAGCCATTTCTTACCATAATATAAGATGTTTTTCATGTGTTTATTTGAGGCTCCTCCTTCAAATGTTCCTGTTAATTAGTTAGTGAAATGGGTGGTGCTTACATCACCACTTGAGTGGAATTATGATATTTTTTCAAAGAAAATTCTACCTCTAAATTTCCTACTTCAATTCCTATGAAATTCTGCTAAAATGTGGGTGGAGGAGCAAGCACTTTACTTGCTCATTATGTAGGTTCTTACCTTCCGTTTTTAATACCCAATTCTTTCACAGCAAACAAATATCAAACACCTACTTCAACTTCTATGCAATTGTGTTGAAAAATGGGCAGTAGAGCAAGCATTTTACTTGCTCATTACGTAGGTTCTTACCTTCCATTTTTAATACCCAATTCTTTCCCAGCAGCGAATATCAAACATACATCACTCTCTATGAAATGGCAACACTCTCCCCGACAATGGTGCCAAAATGTTGGGTGTTAAAAGGTGTCTTTTAAAACTCCTAATTACCTCACATTAATCATCAACCTGGGTAAGTCCTCTTATTTCAAGAGTGTGCACAATATGTGCATGCTATAATCCTAGAGAGTAATGTTTCTTAAAATGTAATATAGATCTTTGATACAAGAATAAACGGATGCATCTAATAAACTCAAATTGCAATTATTAAAGAAAATATGACATCTAAGCTCAAAACTCAATCCTCTACTAAAATCAAATCTTACACGAGCAACCCAAGTAATAATAGAATCAGCTGAAAGCACAGTAGAAATAACTCACCTCTTCCTAGCTGATTCAATATAAAGCATAGTCAATCTCTATGAAGAAATAAAAATGGAAATGATACCAATCTGAGAGTTCAAAAGCGATAACCAAACTCGTACGGCGGATTAAATCAATACGATTTTCTATCTCAATAATTGAATCTGGAATAAGCGTAAATCGTATCAAATGACAGTGTTGTAAATTATATAAAGCAAAGATATTCTTTCAATACAGGAAAACAGTAAAAAGCGCAGAAGATGGGAAAATAAAAAAATTAATAAAAATTGGAAAAATCAAAAACATATAATATAAAGTAGTTTAATCCACCAGAGGCAAGACCCTTAGCCACCAGCAAATACTGCTAAGCTACTTCAGATAAGGCGAAGGAAAAACAACCTCAAATTCTATATTAATTATTGAACTTCAGTAACACTACAATATGATTGCGTTCTCTTGATAGCATGAGTCTGTAAATTAAATTTACAATTTGAAATAAAGGAGATCCATCCCCTTTCCTCCTATCCTATCCTATACTATCTCTAATAATTTCTATCATAATCTCTTCCCCTCTTTGATCTCTGTTATGATTTAAATACACAGAGAGGAAAGAGAAGTTATAACCAAGATGATTACAATATGATTCCCATTACAAAATTGGATTGTTCACAACAAATTAATCAGCAAGATCATATCTGAAATATCTTTCCATTAGCGTTCAATAGGAATAGGTCGAATTTGGTATTGCAACTAAGATAATTTGGAAGCTGGTCAACGAATTTAAGAAAACATCTTCCGAGAACCTTCTGTTTCTCTTAATATAAACTGAATTTGGGAAAACAACTTAACACAAAACTAATTTGGTGTGTTCCGAACAAAACCCATGTTTTGGATATTCTAGACTATTCTTCATTTGCCTGAAACGTCCAATGCAAAACTATCACTTCTTACTCTAGTGAATTTCTGAGTTGGAATATTTAATGATGAGATGGAGATCAAATCTGCAATCTGGAAAATATCTTAGAGGCTAAAATTGTGAGTGATGTTACAACAAATTTATTAATAAACCATCATTGGTAAAATCATGCATAATAATCATCAATTTATTAAAAATAAAGGAAAATAAATAATATTTATCCATAAGATCATAAATAATTATAAAATGGAATTATATGATAAAGTATGATAAATGACATGATAAAGAATGGTAGAAATAGGTGAAATAGGCATTAAAGAGTGATAATAATAATGACAAACTAGCAGCCCAACACACATAGTACCCTAGAAATTAAGAGAATGGGGAATGGGAGAACATGGTAACCTTCGTTTATGACTTATGTATGAAAGTTGTATGTACTTGCATAATGATTGGTCCAATATTTTTTAATATACATTGAAGTATTCATGGCCAACAATGTGTTGAAAGTAGTGTTAAAAAGAGCAAACAAGAAATCATATGACATAAAGAGATTATGTGTGGAGTACTTTTGAGTAGTAAACAATTATTTTCTTATCTAAATGCAAGGTTAATACTGTTATTAAAATTTGAATATAACATTGAAGTCCATACTAGACTAACTATCATAGTCAATAACATGCTTTATGATTGGGCGGAGGTCATATTTCGCTATTATTAGGACCTTGTCTACTAACAAATTAAATCCCAAAACTCAAAGTTATTGGTATTGTAAAGTTGTATTATGCATGATTACCTTTATGTTATCATTTTGCTGAAATTTTCCTGCAACCACAAGATACATGGAAATGATTTGCTAAATAAAAGCACTTGAATACTTTGACATAAACAAATTTTCATTATTCTTTGGTTGTAGAAGATGAATAGGCCCATGGATTCCTATTTTGCAATCAACAAACCGAGCATTGTTTGATTGGACTTGCCTAAAGGTAGTGTGAATAAATAAAGGAAATTTTTCCATTGACTTGATGTTATGATAATAATACTATCATTTTTTGAAAACATGTGGATCATGTATATGTCATGCATATGATGCTATGGACATTGTGTTGGGTGTGGAGCATGATTGTTTAGAGGTCTTTGTTTCAGCCGGATGTATACCCCAAGAAGTTTGTACACCTCTACACACGAGGGGGTGCGAGGGGCACTTGTCCCCCCCTAGAGGGGTTCGAGGGGGGCGATCCCCCCCCAGCTGGGGGCTCCAGGGGCCAGAAATCCCTTGGCGGGGGTTTTGGGGGGCAACGTCCTTGAAGCTAAAAATAGATGTAAAATTGCCGTGTAAAAATAGAGTAATTTCTAGTCAATCTAGGCCGTTCATTAGGCAAGTGATTTGATGGTAGAACTTATGTTTAGTTTAGGGTTTTTTGCCCTAGAAGGCAACCCCTCTCTTTGTATGAGGGCATGGTATTTGAGGCTATGTAATAGATGTGTATTCTCTGAGCGAGAAACAGAGAGGTGAGACTGTGAGAGGAAACAGAGGATATTACAGTGAATCTGTTGTAGGTTGTGTCTCTTCATTTTGCTGGATAATAGAAGGGAAGGAATGGCTATTCGGGGTGGACGTAGCCCAAACTAGGTGAACCACATATATCTATGTCTCTCTGGTTTTATGCATTTTTTGTTTATATTTCTGCTATATTCTATGTGTTCCATTACTTTGTAACATATATAATTTTCTAACAACTAGTATCAAAGCCGAAGGTCTATTTGGCTGATAAACTCGTAGGAAAGAAGGGTTCCTCATTTGAGTGGGAGCAATGGTGGAAGATGGTAAGTTTAGGGTCGAGAAATTTAACGACAAAAACTTCTCACTATGGAAGATGAAGATGGAATATTATCTGTATCAGAAAGGTCTGTACTTACCATTGAGCAGAAAAACAAAGATGCTGATGGGTATGACAGATGAAGAATGGAACCTTCTCGATAGAAAGGCACTCGAAACAGTACGGTTGTGCCTCACAGCATCAGTCACCTTCAACATTTCAAAGAAAACAATGACAGAGGGTTTGATTAAGGCATTGGAGAAACTATATGAAAAACCCTCAGCCTTAAACAAGGTATTTCTTATGAAACGATTATTTAATATGAAGATGTCGGAGGTGGATCTATTGCAGACCATTTAAATGATTTTAAAACTGTTACAAGTCAGTTATATTATATAGGGGTAAACTTTGATGATGAAGTTTACCAGAAAGTTGCAATGGTTTGGTAATGGCCATTAGTAACTCTGTTTCTGGATCTAGTACTTTAAAGTTTGATGATGTTGTTGGTGCTATCTTATGTGAGGAAATGTGACGGAAAAGCTCCTATGAGACATCGATTAATGCTTTTGAGTGCAGAGTCTAGGGGAATAAAAATGGAAAGAGGAAGGAGCTCAAGATATCATAATAAATCAAGGAAAGGCAGACCCAAGTCCAAATCGTGGATAGTGTGCTAGAAATGCAGAAAGAAAGGACACATAAAGAAATATTGTAGATCTTGGAAAGGAGAAGAAGGAGATGCACAACAAGAAAATAATCATGAACCAAATGTGATAGGTGAGGTGTTACAAGATGCTTTGATTCTTTCATTTGAAAATATTACTGATTCCTAGGCGGTAGATTCAGGGGCCTCATTCCATGCCACACTTGATAAGAAATACTTTCATGACTATGTTCAAAGAGATTTTGGACAAATTCGTTTGGGTGATGATAAACCTTGTAAAATTGTTCGTGTGGGTAAGTTTCTTGTAAAACAGTAGAATGGAATCCAATGGCTACTAAAGGAGGTAAGGCATGTTCTAGATCTGAAGAAAAATATGATTTCAACAGGGCAGTTAGGCAGTGAAGGTTGTGTGACAACTTTCACAGATAAATCTTGGAAGGTCACCAAAGGAGCACTGGTAATAGAAAAAGGTGAAAACATTAGTACATTGTATTTATGCAATGGTATTTCTAACTCTATTAACGCTTTAACATCCAAAGGAGCAGATGCAACATTATGGCATCATACACTCAGACACATGAGTGAGAAGGGGATGAGTATTCTTCACTCAAGGAATTTGTTGTCGTGTTTGAAGAATGTTGATTTGGACTTCTGTGAGAATTACATTTATGGAAAACAGAAGAGAGTCAGATTTCTCAGAGTTGGGAAAGAAAAGAAGAGCGAAAATTAGAGCTTGTGCATACAGATGTATGGGGACCTACTCAGTATCGTCTCTCGGCGGCTCTCGTTATTATGTTACTTTCATTGATGATGCAACTATAAAAACTTGGATTTATTGTATTATGAGTAAATATGATGTAGTTTATACTTTCAAGAAATGGAAAGCTTTGGTTGAGATTGAGATAGGAAAGAAATTGAAGTGTCTTAGATTAGACAATGGAGGTGAATATTGCAGCAAAGAGTTTGATAGGTACTGTTCAGAGCATGGAATTCACAGAGAGAACATAGTTCCAAGAACACCACAAGAAAATGATGTGTCAAAAAGGATGAACAGAACAATCATGGAGCATGCAAGGTGCATGAGATTGCATGCAGGATTTCCTTTACAATTTTGGACAGATGCTATAGAGGGCCTTCAAGTTCCTTGGATGGTGGTTTTCTAGAGGAAGCATGGACAGGCAAAAAGGTAAACTACTCTTTTTTAAATCCTTTTGGTTGTGAGGCCTTTGTCCATATTAATAAAGAAAATAGAACAAAGCTTGAGGCAAAGTCAAGGAGATGTACCTTTATTGGATATGGTGTTAATGATTTTGGTTATCGCTTATATGATTATGAAAATCACAAAATCATTAGGAGCAGAGCTGTAATATTCAATGAAAAGGTCTTGTATAAGAATTATTTGCAGGAAAAGAAATAGGAAAAAAGAAAACAAGGAATACACAGTTATTAATGAAATCACTGAAAATGTAAAGATGCCTAAAAATAATAATAATCAACAACCACAACAAAAACAACCACCACAACAGCAACAAGCAGCCCAAACACCTGAAAGTTGTGTTAGAAGATCTACTAGGATAAGTATACCCCGTGAATGATACTCTCATTCATCATATTATTTATTGTTGACTGATTCTGGTGAACACGAATTTTATGAAGAGGCAATGTAGGTTGAAAGTAGGAAGAATTGGGAGGTAGCCATGGGACAAGAGATAGACTCCTTAATGCATAACTAGACTTGGGACTTAGTCAGGTTGCATGCAGGTAAAACTACATTGCAAAATAAATGGGTTTACAGGCTGAAGGAAGAAGATGGAGGAAAACAGAGGTACAAAGCTAGACTTGTGGTGAAGGGGTTTGCATGGAAGAAAGGTATTGATTTTGATGAAATATTTTCTCCTATTGTTAAAATGACTTCAATCAGAACTATTTTAAGTCTAGTAGCAGTTGAAGATTTGCATCTTGAGCAATTAGATGTAAAGACAACCTTTCTCCATGGAGATTTGGAGGAAGAGATATATATGTAGCAGCCATAAGGATATGAGGTAAAAGAGAAGGAGAAACTAGTGTGCAGGTTGAAGAAGAGATTGTATGGCTTAAAACAGGCTCCAAGGCAGTGGTATCTAAAATTTGACAAGTTTATGTCTGAACAAGTTTATACTAGATTTCACTCTAATCATTGTGTTTATCTGAAAAAGAAAAATGAAAGAAATGTGCTCAAAAAGAAAAATTGGCAAATTCATTTCCAATGAAGGATTTGGGAGCTGCAAAACAAATCCTTGGTATGAGAATAACTAGAGACAAGAAAAAAACGCAAATTAACATTGTCTCAGAATGAGTACATACAAAAGGTATTGAAAAGATTTAATATGCACAATGCAAAACTAGTTAGTACACCCTTTTCTAGTCATTTCAAACTTATTAAGGAAATGTGCCCAAAGACCAAAGAAGACATGGATTATATGTCTAAAGTTCCATATGCATCAACAGTTGGAAGCTTAATGTATGCAATGGTCTCCAGAAGGCCTGATATTGCACATGCAGTGGGAGTTGTAAGCAAGTACACAAACAATCCAAGAAAGGAACATTGGATGGTAGTGAAATGGACTCTCAGATATTTGAAAGGTACCATAAATCAAGCATTATGCTTTGGTGGTTCAAATATTTCTCTACAGGGATATGTTGATGCAGATATGGTAGGTGATAGAGATAACAGGAGGAGCACTACAGGATATGTATTTACTGTAGGTGGAACAAATGTCAGTTGGGTTTCAAAAATCCAATGTGGTGTTGCACTTTCAACAATAGAAGTAGAGTATGTTGTTGCTCCAGAGGCTAGTAAAGAAATGATTTGGTTACAAAGGTTTATGGGTGAATTGAGTAAGAAGCATGATATGGGCACATTATATAGTGATAGCCAAAGTGCCATTCATCTTGCAAAGAACTCAACATTTCATT
>APFE031057432.1:97121-114032 GCA_000404065.3 Pinus taeda | reverse complement strand
CTATAAAGTCGACATCATTCTGCCTTTGTCAAAAATCAATGTCTAAGGGAATATTTTAGGTCCCTCAACATTCTGTAAAGATTTTCCACTGCTGGTTGCCTAAAATTCTACTACTCAAATGAGGAAACAGACCAGAACATCATGTTTCCTGCTAAATTCTAGTTCGTTTGAGTATAAAGTTGATGTGATTTTATCACTGTGAAATATTGCCTCCTGGAGAATCTTTTATATTCCTCCTTGATCCTCCATGGAATATTCCTCTAGAATATTCTCATCTCTAAAAATGTTCCCCACCTGGGCTGGGTTCCCCTATGCACCTGGTTCTTCTCTTCTCTTGTTCTCGACCTTCGATCCCCTCCTCCGTCTGAATGAAAATTTTGATTTTATATACATAAAGATTGTGGATTTTGCAAGAAGAAGCTCTTTGGGCTGTTGGCGGAGAGGCTCATTTACAGGGGCAATGTCCCGAGGTCAAACCCATGGGTCTCCCCTATTATGGTTCATTGGTTGGTGCGTTTATTTTAATTTTAGAGCGTGGTTTGTTAAATATGGTGGTTTTTATATTAATTGTTTGACGGTTGTGATATGGGATGCAGGGTCATCACTGGTTCAAGTCCTGTTGGCCCCGGTTTGGCGTTCAATAACGGTTTTGGGGCCAAAAACATATATCTACATATTCGTTGATGCTTGGGGGGTAGGTCTGTTGATGGGTGGGCCACCCACCATGATCTTTAATATTTGTTTTTATGTGAGTCGGAGGTTAGGTGCATTTGTCATGCCTGCCTACCCCATTTTTTAAATATTTTTTTTTAATATCAAAACAAATGAATTGTTTAGTGTATCTTTAGGGGTAATAGGCAAAATTAAGTAGGCAAAAGTTTCACCTATTCTAGCAGCCGAAATCCATGAGCCAAAAATTTCCAAATTTTTGCCTCGTTAGTGGTTGCCACTAGGCCTAGTTTGAGCAACACTTTGACCGCAAATATATTGAGCATTAAAAATAAGATTTGAGTGTTGTTCATTCCATTGGAATTATGATGACAAGCACTACGATTTGTTCTTGGCTACGCTTCAATCCCATGACTTTGATTTTTGAGTTATTCTGAGCCACTTCTGAATTATGAGCTTTTCTAGAACCACTTGGATCATTCCTCCCCACTAAGGAGTTTTTGTTCCTCAAAAATCGTGAACATAATCTACAACAATTGTGTTACATTTTCTACCCGACAAGTGTGCTGACATGTCATACTTTCTTCTCCTTCACCCTTGTTCTTTGGAGCCATATGTGATTAGCTGACACCTGCATTCTCTGCAAACCTATAGTACAATAGTTTCAAACTACATGCTCAATCACAAGCCCAATCATGACCCAAGCATTCCCATACTTGCCAATATTTTATAATAGACTTTTTTTTTAAGTGTACATCATAATAGAAATCAATACCCCATCTATCAATAAAAGGCCAAAACATCATCGTTTCCTTAATAAGTGATGGAAAACACATCATCACTTTTACGATTATATCGCAACACATGATTTACAAAATGCGGCCATGATAAGCTACCATATCTAGTAAAACCATCTCTCACTCAACAAAGTGAACCGCTAGGAATGTGACGAATTCACCTGTTCAACATTTTCACCATCTAGTTCGAGCATGAGCGCTTTGTCCTTGGGAGCTACTTTGGATGGACACTGCAACATGTGGCTCTTTGATGTCCACCTCTATTGCAATGATTTAAAAAATTCTTCTACCTCTAGACCTTCTTAACCTCCTTCTTCCTTCCCTGATATGGAGAAGGTCTTTCACACCTCATCCTCTTTCTTTCTTCCATTCTCTTCCAACGTTCAAGAAGAACATGTTTATGAAAACCAAAAGAACTATTTGGGTTTTTATGCCATTATTTATTATCATCATCAACAATATGCTTGTAATCAAAATATAATTTAGAGTACTAAGACATTTTATACCTCTCTTGGTTGTTTCTGGTGCAATTCTAGCAATTAGAGTTTTCCTTAGCTCTTCGTCTACAATGTGTATTGTCATGGGAGGACTATGATTTGTTCCAATCATCCTCTTTCTCTGATGGCTTCGACAATGTATTGGATGCTTCTGCTACCTTTGAGCAATCTCGTTCAGTGTATCCCAAACCTGCAAATCAAGGTCTTTGTACAACCTTTGAAATTTGAGTCATTCCTTTTCCATTAACACCAAGTCCTCCTCCTTTATACCCCATCTTAGCAAAGAGGCTCATGCCAGTTCCCAAAATGGGTACCTCCATGTTTCCAACAGAAATAGTGTCATGTGAAAATAAAACTGAAGAATGATCAACACTATTTACCTCAATTGTCGATTCTAAAGTAGGTAATGATGGCATCACTAAGCCTTTGTTGCACTTCAATTATTCTAAGGTCTCTTTTGTGGCTCATAACGGAAGCTGTAATATTTGCTTCTCCTCTTTCTCTTCTCGTAGATGTCTTTGTAATTCAACATTATCTGCGTGAAGGGTCTAATTGATCTCCTCATTTGAATGATGAGAAGATGATGAAGAAGAAGATTGTTCACTCGAGGGGGTAGATGGAGCATGGTCGTCTGATATTTATTTCTCCCATTCCTCTCCTATCATATTCTCCTCATAATATGAATACATTATGTCTACCATGCATGCCATCCTGAGAAGGTTCCCATAAAGATCTATGTTGTTCTCCATTTTCCTTCTTGTTGAATGCTCAATCTCTAGTTATCATTCACAGTCGCAATTCACATAAGTGAGAAGAATTTTATGATACTAAACTTGATCCAGATCTCTTCAGCTACTGAAATTAACCAAGATATTCTACTTCTGTGACGTTAGAAAAATTGCATATGAAAAATCATGAAAAACCACATGTGCATGCTTTAAAGAAGAAGAAAAATAATGGTGACCATCAAATCAAAGGATACACACACATTGATAATAGAATTCACCTAGTGTGGGTTACCTCTCTCAGCCTAGTGTCAAGAGTGGGGAGGCCGCTTCATTAAATATTGTAATATGATGATGATGTACATGGTATATTCCTTGTCATAACAAGGATAAACAACCTCAACTAGAGTGACATGTCTCTCCATGAGACATTCTCCTATAGCAACTCTCACTCATATGGTCACTCCTTCAGCATGATAGGATAATAAATTATCACATGAGGTGGCATACAAGTATCCTTTCAACATAATTGTGACAAGGATCTCAACAACAAAAACATCATCTTTGCAAATAAAAAGAAATACATGGCATCACTACATCATATACCTCCACATTCTGGGATGGACTAATGTTACAAAGCTCTGCTATAGAAACAAACATCACTGTTGAATTTGTGGCACAAAATCATGTAGAACACTTGTAAACTTGACCTCTTTCTAACACCATCAAATCTAAGCTCTCGGGAATCTCGAATATTCCCCCAAAGAATCCTTCCTGGAGATAAGCAAAATATATGCCGCTTGAATGAAACTTATGAGCACACCACGACACTCCTTACGAAATTCAATGAAAGATGACTATAAATCCGACATCATTCCACTTCTTTTAAAAATCAACATCTAAGGGAATCTTTTAGATTCCTCAAGATTTTGTAAAGGTTCCTCACTGCTGACTACCTAAAGTTTTGCTACTCAAATGAGGAAACGGATCAAACTATCATGTTCCCAACGAAATTCTAGTTCATTTGAGTATAAATTTGAGTTGATTCTATTACCGTGAAAAAGTTTCCCTCTAGGGAATCTTTTAGGTTCCTCCTTGATTTTGCATGAAATATTCTAGGCAATATTCCCCATGAATATTCTCGTCTCAAAAAATGTGCCACACCTGGGCTAGGTTCCTGTCTTCACTTGATTCTACTCCACTCTTATTCTCGGCTTCCAATCTCCTCCTCTATCTGAATGGAAAATTCAAGTTTATATACATGAAGGTGGCATAGTTTGCAGGAAGAAGCATGTTGGACAGGTGGTGGAGAGGCTCATTTAGATGGTAGAGGTCTTGGGATGAAACCCGCATGCCTCCCCCATTATGGTTCATTGGTTGACATGTTTATTTGATTTTGGAGCATTATTTGTTAAATGTAGTGGTTGTTACATTAATTTTTTAGTAGTTATGATATGGGATGTGGGATCGCCGCATGCAGAGGGCTGGCCATCTGGCCATCACCGGTTCAAGCCCCCTCGGCCCCGGTTTGGTTGTAAATGAAATTTTTGGGGCCGACAACATATATATCCATATTCGTTGATGGTTGGTGGGGCGGGTCTGTTGGTGAGTGGCCCATCCACCACTGTTTTTAGTATTTGTTTTTTATGTCAGTGAGTGGTTGGGTGGGTTCATCAGGCCCACCCTCCCCATTTTTTTAATAGTTTTGTTACTATCAAAAAAATTGAGTCGTCCAACAGATTTTTAGGGGTACTAGGAAAATTTAAGTTGACAACAATTTTGGTCATTCCGGTGGCCGAAATCTGTGCGCCAAAAAATTCCAAATTGTTGCCATGTTAGTGGGTGCCACTGGGCCTAATTTGACAAAAATATTTATTGTAAATATATTGAGCATACAAACTAGGATTTTAGTTTCATTCACACCGTTGGAATCAGGATGACAATCGTTACAATTTGGTCCTCATTTCACTTAAGTCTGGTAACTTTTATTTTTTATCTATGCAGAGCCACTTCTGAATTCTAAGCATTTCTAGAGTCACTTGGATCAGGTGGTAATGTACAAATTTAGCTAGGAAACTTATTTTATCATTGTCAAGTCCACCTACAAGGGAATTGACATAGTTCATTTTTTTATGAAAGAAATATTTAGATTACATAACATACCCAAAAATATCATTTCAGATAAGGATACCAAATTCACTTCAAAGTTTTGGAAAGCATTATTTGTTGGTTTTGAAATAGAGTTAGCATTTAGCATAACATATCATCCTCAAATGGATGGACAAACTGAAAGAGTAAATAGAGTTATAGAAGACATGGTTAGGATGTAAGTCATGCATCAACCAAAGAGGTGGGAAGAGTCACTACCGTTAGGTGAATTTTACTCCAATAATGGCTATCAAGAGTCACTAAAGATACATCCTTTTGAGGTTGTATATGGTAGAAAATATAGCACACCCATCACCCAGGATTATCCAGTAAATAAGGTTGTTCTTGGACCCAATATGCTAAAGGAAACATGACAAAAGATAATTAATATTAGGTAGAAAATGAAGGAAACCCAAGATAGGAAAAATAGTTATGCAGATCAATAGAGGACGCACAAGTAATCCCATCAAACCAAGAAAAAAACTCACTGAGAATAGGGTCTTGTGATAAGTAGGGACCAACACTTTGTGAACCATTTTAGATTTCAAAAAGAGTGCAATCAGTGGCTTATAGATTGGCCCTTCCAGCTACAATGAGAACATATGATGTTTTCCACATTGTTTCACTTAAAAAATATGTACATGATGTTAATTATATTCCTTATTTTTTGTGATACAAGTGGAAACTTAGGGAGAATTCCAACCAAAACCATAATGCATTCTAGATTGGAGGAAGATTGTGCTTCATAATTGAGTAGTAAAGCAAGTCAAAGTGAAATGGAAGCACTTTGCACTAGATGAAGCTACATGGGAAAATGCTAATTAGATGATGGTATCATACCCATTTGTGTTTATTGTGTAAGAGAATGCAAGTACTATAAATATAAAGGTCATGGTTGTATTTTATGTTCTATTTATAAAACATTGATGACAATTTTCCTTTATGTTGTGGGGTCTATAAAATTCATTTCTATTGCCCTTCATGTAAATATCACTATATGAATTTATTTATGTAAATTTTATGTAAAAATGAAATTTTGTCTAAGCTTGGCGAGTGGGCATGGATTCAAATTTTTGAGGAGGGGATATTTCTCATAATTTGATTAACCCAACCCACTTTATTTATTTCCATTCTACCTATCACCCTAAAGAATTAAATCTTATGGACAACAAAACATGAATTTGAGTATGGGTTGTTTGAGCAGAGGACAAGGTCCATGTTGTTACCTATATCATTGGATGTGTTAGGAAAGAGGTCAACAAAAAAAAGTAAGGAAAATAGAGAGTATGTGAAGTTTAGAAGAGGAGAGACCAGGACGAGAGAGAAAAACTAAGGAGAAAAATGAAGGAAAGTGAGAGTTGGAGGAGAAAAAATAAGATAAGAAAATTCTATGGATAATACTTTGTAACTGGGGCATTGTTCCTTGTGACCTCAGTGTGGCGAGTGGTTTTGTGCTCATGTTGGTTGGCTAGAGAAGGATCGGTGGAAATTTTGATAACCTTAGTTTTCTAGGTAAGCTGACAAAACCTCTAAGTTTTTGATGGAAAGTAGATAATCTACTTAGAGCTTGATGAATGCGATAATAGACCACTTGGGTGCTTCCTGGAAAGATGATAAACCAATCATCACGCTGAGCCACTGAGGTGCTTGCTGAAAAAGGGTTGATAAACGATTAAGTTCTTGTTGAGGAAGTTTATAAACCACTTACTTCTTTCCAAGTATGTTGATAAACCACTGAGGTAGTTGGCTCTGGACTTGTCTAGTGTTTGACATGAAAATCCACCAGATAAAACACCCATATAGTGAAATCATTCTCCTAGAACCACGCAAAAATTCAATTAAGCCTTAAGTGAATCACTGTCATTTATTTTAGAGAGGAAGGGTAGTAAATATGGTGCTTACAACCTAAGGTAGTTGATAAAACACATGTATAGTGAGTAATTCAGAGATCCAAGGATCTAGGGTTGTGACAAGAGTGCACACTTGTGTGCACCCTAGATTACCTGTGATGTTCTGTTTAACGAAGAAGAGTAATATCACACTAAATGACCAAGCCCCGTGGGAACCACGAGTTAAAGTGAGATGGAAGAGGACATGGAGGATGGGTGTAAACCATGTGGACACTGTGATTGATACCACAATTCCTTGTGGTAAAACAAGGCATGAGATCTAGAGGTCTAGGGTATGTATCACTATGGATTACTGATTCACCCCTAAATTTTCCTGAAGTAGGATACAATAGAAAATAGACACAAATCATGACAGGGGCTAGGTGTGGTGGGATGGTAGCCCAAAGATTACGTGAGTGCTAAGAAAGAGAAACATGACTTCATGAATTGCATGGTAGGTCCACATGGATCACACGTGGCTGCCACTTGGTGGTGCCTTACTGAGGTGGAACCAATTAATTGGTCAAATTTTGAAAGGGCGTAATTTTCAATCCAGGAGTTCGATTGAGATAAAATTCATATCATAAAAAATTTCTCAACAAGCTATACATGATGGTGATATCAAAAGTTAGTTCCACAAACTTTGAAGAAAAAGATTTTTGTAACCCCATATTCATAATAGAGCATGGATGTTAGGTTAATTATGAAGTAATACCTCCCATAGTCTGAGATGATACAAGGGGTTGGGAAGTAGTGTTGCAGGAGGATTGCATGTCAATTCATCAAAGGTAGGATCCTTTTACCTAGTTGCAAGTCCAATGATGAACACATGATAATCCTCCAACATCTCATTCAACATAATTGTTACTACATCACTAGTATAAACATTTTCACCAATACCACCAAGCTTATTATAGATTTCTTTGATTTTACAAAAATGTTACTAATCTTTTCATTTACCCCCATCTTAATTGAGAAAAGCTTCTTCTTTAAAATTAACACACTATTAGTATTAGAAGTTTCATACAACCTTTTAAATGTTTCCTACGTTTCTTGAGATGTATCACGATAACTAAAGTGAAAATGTTGGCCTTTATGGACATTAGCAAGAGTACTTTAACCTTGGTCTCTATGCACTCACAATATTGAACTTAACATGTCAGTTTCAAATTCTATAATTTTCTCCATCTAAATTTGTATACTTATTTAAATATGAATCTACTAATATTGGGTCGATTCTTCAATTATAAGCGAGGTTGTTTGCACCCTCACCCCGTCCCAGCCACCTTGTTGGAAATGATGGGGTGGCTTCCCGAAAACGAGGCTGCCTTTCTCTCCTTTCCCTATCCTTGGCTTAAACTACCATTTTTCTTTGTTCCCTTTTCTCAAGCCATTCTGTTGTCATTTCCTCTCAAATGTTCTTCTTTTCCCACCACCAGATTTCCACTAGCCCAGGGCTGCAGTTTGGGTGCTCGATGCTACCAGAGGTCACACCCATACTGCAAACATACTTCAAATTCAAACCAAACCAGTCAGGTAAGGGACCCACTCCACTTATTGCAATTAATTGTATGACAACAGAGGATTATAGTGCCACTATTTGAAAATGACTTCCTCTACCTAGTACAGAGCTAGAGTGAACTAGTCCTGCCAATTATTTCCAGGCCCTCAACATTATGGAAACACTCTCCACCAGTAATTAAATTCATCGAGCAAATGTATTAATAATAATTGAAAGGTTATTCAAGCTAGTCACGAAACTAAACCCATAGCCCATCTAACCCCTTGCTACACAACCCCATACAGAGTGCCCGGGCTATGGGAATTGAGATGCCATACACCCTGACTGGCTTCAATTGCTCAGCATCAAGCTATAACCAACACTGGTGCTCGAGTTGAATTTTGTCCAAACACAGGTTCCTGACCCAAGATATTTGAGTCCATAGGACCGAACAAACCCATAAACTAGCCAACCGGGCTTCTCCACCTTCTCCCCTCTACCACCAGAGGGTGTATCTCGAGTTTCCTAAACCCCTGGCTCTCTTTATGCTGAGGTAATTGGACCTGCCCCCCCCCCACCCCCCCTTTTCACCCCCCCCACTTCTCTCAGGGCATACCCAGCCCCCTTTCAACTCTTTTAGACCCTTGTGAGGGGAATTTTCACATACCATACTCTCTGCCACCCTAACCTTGCATCCACCCATGAGAGACAAACATATCCCAAACTCTAGTAACACTAGGATGAGCAAAAAAATAGACACAAACCTGACCTGGAACCAAGTGAGGCTATGCCTCTAGCCCTTCCATTGCCTGTCACCCCATAGCCGAGACATATTCAATTCCTCGAGCTGATGTTGAATAAACTGCTCCATTCTCACTAAATTTGTAGGGTTAATGCTGATAACATACCAAGAATCACTACCAATAATTGAGGATGTCAGCGATCTTAGTCTGTCTTGAATTCCACTTGCACACCAGTTCCATAGGAGCATGAGTGCCTAAGTTACCATCCTCAACAAGGCAAACATAATGTTTTCCATTCCAACTATCCTTAAAACTCTGCTAGCTTCAAGCATTAAACATCACATGCTTTCGGCCACAACTCCAAATGTTCACTGCATGCGGAGGGTGGTTGTGATGATCTTAAAGATCCACGTTAATCTTTGGGCCCGAACAAGACTACAAGGTCATATTGCACCCCGATCGGGGATGAGCCATAATTAATATTAAAAATAATATAATAAGTTAAATATTCTTTAAATTCAAAATTATTATATATTATGAAAATGTTTCATTAAAATTTTAGTGAAGATAATTTCAATAAAAATGAAAGGTAATTACATACTATTTTTCACATGCAATGTTTATGAAATTTTAAATAAAGAAGGAAAGAAAATGATTTTAATGTCCACAAGGGTAAAGATAGTCCATGGGATAGATTGCTTCTTCATATGGTTGATGTATTCGACCCTTTTCTTGTGAAGCCTCACAATAAACACTCCCAACATCTCGACAAACCCTTTACCAAATATATTATCCCAAGAGCTAGTTGTCAAAATATCTGCATAACTTTCCCTATTGTCTTTGAAGGCCTCACATTCTAAAATGAAGTTATTTTATGTTTCCACTTTTCTGGAAGAACAAAAAATATAAACTCTTTCCTCCAACATTTCTTTTGGCCTTTTCTAATGCGATGTTTCATGACATAGTTTTTCCCACAGTCTTTCACCCCTTTAATAATTATGTTTGTTGCTCTATTTTGATTTTCCTTGCTTTCTCTATCTTGCATGTTGTCAACCCGAATGTTTGTTTCTCCTTCCCTATTAGTAGAATTGCTAATAACTTGAGCCCAAGTTTTGGAAAATTTTGTGGAATCTCCTTTCCTTTCTTCTTTGGCTTTCTTTTCGTGGTTGTTTATTTGGGCAACTGCTTTCCCTTTATCCTGGGATGGTTTCACATTCACCACTTTTGTACTGTCCACTATAGATTTCTTTATATTTTGCACATCCATTGTTCCCTTTATCCTTGGATGGTTTCACATTCACCACCTTTGTATCGTCCACTACAGATTTCTTTATGTTTTGCACATCCTTTTTCATGCGTTGTCATCTTGTCTTCCCTATCAAAAAAACTTTAACAATGTCACTTATAAAAACGTGAAATACCACCTAAAAAGTGTTTTTATGTAATATTTTCCCTTTTCTAAAGTCTTGGCCAAGAAGATCAATATCTCATAATACCATGTTTGGCTCCCTCCTAGGAAAGAAATTTTAACCCAAAAAAAATCATTAAATGTAAAAGAGAATTTCATTAAAAATCATAGGTAATTACCCACCACTTTTCACATGTAATGCTTAATGATATAAAAAGGAAAGAGGGTTAACGTATAGAAAGCGATTTTGATTTTTTATTTTTTCTAAATATTGCTGGCCAATAAAATCAACATATGAGAATACCATGTTCCGCTCCTTTCAATAAAAGAAATTTCAGTACATCCGGAGAAAATGAGAAAAATATGGAAAACGAGAGGACGGTGGAGACTCGGAGAGTGTCTCACCATATGGCCGCAGAAATGACAGAGAATAACGACAAACCACCCACGTGTACTTCCACTTGTGGCTATGCATGTTGTACACAAGGTGGGGCATAATGATGATTTCCCACTGGACGTCCAGCACAAACACCAAGCCGAAGCCGAGAAGTCCCATCTCAGCTTGTACGTCAACAGCAAGTGGAAGAGTATGGTGGACAATGTGATAAACGAATTATGACCACAATGGGCCGAGAAGTCCCATCTCAGCTTGTACGTCAACAGCAAGTGGAAGAGTATGGTGGACAATGTGATAAACGAATTAGGGACCACAATAAAATTTGTAGGTGAGAAAGATATCGAATGTCAACTTTTCCTTAATATCGAATCATGATCGTCATTTTATTTAAAATTTAAAATTTATTTAAAATTTAATAGTACAGTACAGGAGGGCTATTTAAATTCTTTTATAATTAATATATAATTTATTTAATATAATAAAAAATATTAATAATTATTTTTATATAATTGAAATATAAAATATTTTAATGTTATTTTAAATAGCTTAACATTTTTAATAAATAATAAATTGGGCAATTTTCTTTCCTAATCTAAATTTTAGCAAGGGAAAATATATTTTTTTCATTATGTAAATAAAAATTAAAGCATACATAATTCAAAAAATTTAATATAAAATATATTTCAACATAAATTAAAAAATATTGAAAATATTTATATAAATAAAATATTTAAATATCAATTATATATAAATATATAAACATAAAATTAAAACACATTTCAAACTGTATAATTTATGTAATTATATATAAATATATATTATATATATATATAATATATAGTAATTGATACATTTTTTATAAATATATAATCAAGTTCATATTAAGAAATAAATAATTATATTATTTTTATTAAAATATAAAAATATAAAAGTTGTAATATTGTTTGAGTGGGTTTAGTGGTTAAGAATGTATCTTTTTCTCTTAAGAAGTCATAGGTTCAAAAACAAAAAATATAATATGCAATGCCTTGTAAATATAATATAATAATATGAATAATATAATAATAATAATAATTATCAGTTCATAATAACAATATGAATTATTATCTTATTTCCATATATTCTCAAGATATTAAGTATAATTAAAAATTTCCTAAAATTAAAGTTTAAAAATATATTCCCTATAAATAAATGATAAATTTATAGTTTCATATATACATTATTAGATGTTCGAGGAATAAATATAGAGATATAATTTTTATTTTTTTCTTAATTATTTAACAATGAGTTGTTTTTAGTGAGACTTTTTGAAAGCTTTTCAGGTGGGTTTTTCATGTTTAATTTCTCTAACATCTAGCAAGAATTTTTCTGAAATTACAAGTCTCATGGGTAACTCCTGCACAATCAAGTTTCCCAGGAATTTTTCAGGTTGTTGAATTCATATATAGAGTCAAAAAAATCAATCTAACAAACACAAACCAAGATTTCATCTCAAAAAAGTTCAAAAAACGTACTAAAGACAACACTATTTAATTATAATGGTTTGTGCTTTATTAATCTTCAACAATTAATTTAAATTAGAAGATATAGAATTTTTTCAATAAACATTATTAAATGAATTTCCTTTTAATTATGATGATAAGATTATTTATATGGTACAAGTAGTGTTATGTTTTAGATTTTTTTATTATAAATATTATTATAGTAAGGGGAAAGGAGTGTTATATTTTAGAGTTTTTTTTTAATTATATTATAAATATTAAGTGTATATTTAAGATTTAATAGAAAAGAATATTTTTCATAGTTATTGTTTAGTAAAATGTTATACTTAAATTTATTAGGTTATATTTTATAATGGATATTTGTGATTATTTGTATTTTTATAAGTTTTTTCAGCGAAACAAATTCTAAATTTAGAATTCTTCATTCTTACCAAACGTATGGCTATAATTGTCTTTCATGTTTGCATCCATACCCTAAGTCTATAGACATTTATTAGCCATTTAAATTATATGACTAAGCTAAATATTATATATCTCTTAAAGATTCAATAAAAAAATATCCTTTTACTAGCATTATTTAAAATTTGTAATTAAGTTACCTAAATTTTATAAACAATAATTTGTAGATATTTACTTTATTAAAATATTTAAACCTATACAACTGACTTCTAATTACAAGATTTAGACTGTAGAATTGAGACTTCTGTGATCTGTCATAGTTTTTTATCTACATTAATACCTTGAACATATCATAAATTTTCACCCTTTAACAGATATACCAAACTAGTTATTAATGATTATCGAGGGAAAACTTTTCAAAATATAACCACACGAATACATCCTTCCCCACTTAGCCATATGGTAATAGATCACGTTCCAACCCGATTGGTACAGGTCGCTCTTCTCCAATCACTCAATAACAGCATGACCAATCATTTTCAGGCAAACTTAACTCTAAAGATGGCAGCATTAAATAAAATTAGATAAGTGAATTATCTCTCCGTTTAAGTTAAGGTTACTACGAGAAGTTAGGGTTCTTTTTTCACTTGAATGGGTTATCTCAAAAGAAAATCGAGAGGAAATTTTGAATTGTATGTATATGTATACTATTAGTAAGTAGTGTTCAAAATTGAACACGTCAGAGCTCTTCAAAGGGCCTCTGGCACGTTAGAGAAGTAAGGAGAGATTTTTACACGTCAAAAAAAAATTAAAATATGATTTTTGTCATTTAAAAAAAAAAATAGAATAATATTTTAAAATTTTTTAAGAAGGGCTGTTAAATTTTCAACCCTTTTTGTAAATTTCATTTTTTTTAGAATTAAAATTTTAAGAATGTTGAATTTGGGGATTTCCTTCATGTGAAAACTTAAATTTTGAGAAACTTTCATTTCAAAAATAACAGTTTGTTTCTAGTTGTTTTTTCTAATTGTGCATATGATGCAAGTTTTTATTATTTATTATGCCAAAATTACCTTTTCATACCATTACATTTGGCAGTTTCTAAGTTGCTCCCATTTAAAAAACAACAGTTTCTTGAGTTGTTTTTTCTAATTATGCATATGATCCAAGTTCTTATTAATTGTTATTTCACAATTACCCTTTGATACCATTTCATTTGGTACTTTCAATTGAGAGCCACTAGATATTAATATGGGTCATGTATCGGGTTTGTAATTTCACTGGGTTGTGCTTCAAAGCTGCCCAAAGCAAGGTTTGACAACGATTTAAGCTGGAGAGGAGCATAGATTTATGATTCAGCAAACACCTGTCAAGCAAGGTTTAAGCACAATTTATGCTTGGAGAGGAGCGCATTCCAACGGCTTCCTAATGTACTTGATTTTGTTTGTTTGCGGATTCCCAATTCGTGGTATGTTTTCATATTCCTAATTTCTGAATGAGTTACTTGTATCAGTGTTAGTAAATGTGCTAGTGACTTGGAGGAAAGATACTAGTAATCAGAGAACAAATTTATCTTTTTTCATAATAATTCTAGATGCCACCCCAAATCTGGGAAGTATGTTGTGGAATGCTTGTAGTTTGCTTACTTTATTTTTCTAGAAAAGAACAGGTCATCCACAAACATGAGATGTGGAATACCAGTTGTTCTTATTACCTCGCATCTAGCACTTAGTCCATTTTCTCTAGCCAACAGAATGCCTCTGCTCAGACCATCAATAACTAAAATAAACAGTAATGGAGAAAGGAGCAATCTTGTTAGTCCCTTGTAGAGTTTGAAGAAATTAGTCAGTTTCTGGTTGATGAGTATTAACAGTTTTGTTGAGGGAATGCATGTCATAACGTAACTTAGAGTGATCTTTCAATTGCAATACAAAAACAATGTCCCCCGTTACAGTGTCCAGTGTCCGGTGCTTCATCAGCTTCACCCTGAAAGACTGTGCTCTGTCCATGCAGCAGTGACGGTACCAAGTAATATGGGGATTGGTTTCTTTCAAAAGCATATAATTTTCAAAGAGAATAATGTACATATGCCGTCTCAGTCATTTCTCTGCTTATTCAGTCGCAATCTCATTAAAATTGCCGGGTAAAAATAAAGCTGAAGCTTTACGGACTTACCCCACTCTGAAGTAATGGCCTGCTTCAGATTAATTATATGAAATAAGGGTTGGCATCTAAATGTCTTTGTGATGAACATGTGTTAGCCAAGATGAAAATGAATCGTCCTTCTCATTTTAACTGTATCTTCCACTTTCAATTCAATTGATTGACGCCGCCTTCAGATGAAACTTATGTATAAAAGCTGGCATCTGAATTCAGATTTTGTGTGGATTGGTTTCTTTCAAAAGCATATAATTTTCAGAGAGAATAACGTACATATGTCGTCTCAGTCATTTCCCTACTTATTCAGTCGCAATCTCATTAAAATTGTCGGGTAAAAATAAAGTTGAAGCTTTACAGACTTACCCCACTCTCAAGTAATGGCCTGCTTCAGATTAATTATATGAAATAAGGGTTGGCATCTAAATGTCTTTGTGATGAATCAGTCGCAATCTCATTAAAATTGTCGGGTAAAAATAAAGTTGAAGCTTTACAGACTTACCCCACTCTCAAGTAATGGCCTGCTTCAGATTAATTATATGAAATAAGGGTTGGCATCTAAATGTCTTTGTGATGAACATGTGTCAGCCAAGATGAAAATGAATCGTCCTTCTCATTTTAACTGTATCTTCCACTTTCAATTCAATTGATTGACGCCGCCTTCAGATGAAACTTGTGTATAAAGGCTCGCATCTGAATTCAGAGTTTGTGTGGATTGGTTTCTTTCAAAAGCATATAATTTTCAGAGAGAATAATGTACATATGTCGTCTCAGTCATTTCCCTGCTTATTCAATCGCAATCTCATTAAAATTGCCGGGTAAAAATAAAGTTGAAGCTTTACAGACTTACCCCTCTCTCAAGTAATGGCCTGCTTCAGATTAATTATATGAAATAACGGTTGGCATCTAAATGTCTTTGTGATGAACATGTGTCAGCCAAGATGAAAATGAATCATCCTTCTCATTTTAACTGCATCTTCCACTTTCAATTCAATTGATTGACGCCGCCTTCAGATGAAACTTGTGTATAAAGGCTGGTATCTGAATTCAGAGTTTGTGTGGATTGGTTTCTTTCAAAAGCATATAATTTTCAGAGAGAATAATGTACATATGCCGTCTCAGTCACTTCCCTGCTTATTCAGTTGCAATCTCATTAAAATTGCCGGGTAAAAATAAAGCTGAAGCTTTATAGACTTACCCCTCTCTCAAGTAATGGTCTGCTTCAGATTAATTATATGAAGTAAGGGTTGGCATCTAATTCTCTTTGTGATGAACATGTGTCAGCCAAGATGAAAATGAATCGTCCTTCTCATTTTAACTGTATCTTCCACTTTCAATTCAAATGATTGACGCCGCCTTCAGATGAAACTTATGTATAAAGGTTGGCATCTGAATTGAGAGTTTGTGCGCACTGAA
Organism: Pinus taeda; assembly: GCA_000404065.3. Classification (NCBI taxonomy): domain Eukaryota; kingdom Viridiplantae; phylum Streptophyta; class Pinopsida; order Pinales; family Pinaceae; genus Pinus; species Pinus taeda. The sequence goes on along the minus strand of APFE031057432.1, from coordinate 97,784 downwards.
TAAAAGACATTTTAAGGAGGAAAAATCATTTTCATTTTAATTATATGGACTATCTCCACTAGGTTCATTCTTAACTACCTCCTATACTAGGAGTATTTTCACTAGTACACGTCCGAGTTCCAACTTCCCAGTGCAGTCCCTTCTCGACGTGTACCTCTAGTACTTTCTTTTCTTGAACAACTTTGTTCTTTTTACGCTAACCACTACAATCGGGACAAATATTTTGCATTTGCTATATCATGCTAGGAACTAGTTGCTTGATAGAGACCTTCATACCAGAAATATTTTGAATTGAATAAAATATTTCAGAAATGTGCAATTAAAATAAGAAATTGAATCTCCAAAAATCTGCCCGGTGAATTTGAATTAAATTAACTTCACCAAAGATTGAATCACCATATTCCAATTAAGTGATGTCCAAAATATGAGAGCAGAGACAAACTAGTGAATAGTGGAATCCCACAGTGTCCCTGTTGATTAAAAAAGAGTTGGTCCTGGTAACTGGCCATTTACAATGACTATATCGTGCATTTGGCATAATCACTGAATAGAGGTGATTTCAATCTGTTCCAATAAATTGAGATTGTAACAATATAATGAGACAGAATTTAGTTCAAATCATAGTTTGATATATGCCCATTAGTTTATTCATCTCCTTTCACT